>CM076677.1:135674009-135898628 GCA_038501925.1 Xenopus petersii
ATATATACAGGACAATCTCTAGATATGTTGGGGCCCCTAAAATTAATTTGCTGTGGGGCCCAGTAAGATCAAGTTATGCCACTGCTAGCAACCATACATTGATTTGTATAAGAGACTGGAATATGAATCAGACAGGCCTGTATAAAAGCACCAATTACAGTAATTTTGTAGATTTACAGAGTATTTGTTTTAGATGGGGTCAGTGATCCCCACTGAAAAGGTGGAAAGAGCCAGAAGAAGGTAGCAAATAATTCAAAAACTATAAAAAATGATTTTATTATTAATAATAATAATAATAACGACCAATTGGAAAGTTGCTTAGCCGTTCAATAACTTACTAAGAGGGTTATTTATTAAAGTCCAAAATCTGAAAAATTCATGTTTTATTTTACTATAAAATCCGAACTTTAACCCGTGCTGATTTGGTCGGAGTTTTTTTCAGAAAACCATGAGATCAATTCGAACTTTGTTCATTTAAAGGTGAAACACCCCTTTAAGTGTGTGGAGGTTGTGACAAATGTAAATAATGAAGTGGTAACTCACAAGTGAATTGAAAATGACATTTAATACAATCGCTGAAGAAAAAAAAAAGAAATAAATCCAAAAGAGATGAAAAGGAATAATGACGAATTCTGATTTATATGAGAGATCAGAGGAATGACACAGGCATCTCGTCTATAGGAATTTATTCTCTCGTTTCCGTACAGAGAAGTGACCCCATTGGATTGCTGGACGTATATCCATCAGGGCTATTTGTACGTCATTTGTCACAATCGCTCTATTCACGCCTGTTTGATTTACATCAGCCACAGGATAAAACTACTGACCTTCCCTGATGTAGTTTATTGTCTGCCTCTGTACATTGGGCAGGTGGGAAACACACAACAGTCACAGTCCCTCTGCTTTGTCACAATGTACCTAAAATACTCATTGTAGTTGTTCTTCCAGGAAACCTGTTCTCAAATATAAAACACAGGAATCACCCGGCAATCCATAAATTAAGAGAGAGTCTAACCAGCCAGAAAATGTATACATATGGGAGGAGGGAGGTGCCATATTGATTCCCTTAGACAGTACAGTATGAGGGTATAGCTTATTGTGTGCCCAGAACATTCCTTCTCTGTATATTTGTATTTATACATATGGGAGGAGGAGGTGCCATATTGATTCCCTTAGACAGTACAGTATGAGGGTATAGCTTATTGTGTGCCCAGAACATTCCTTCTCTGTATATTTGTATTTATACATATGGGAGGAGGAGGTGCCATATTGATTCCCTTAGACAGTACAGTATGAGGGTATAGCTTATTGTGTGCCCAGAACATTCCTTCTCTGTATATTTGTATTTATACATATGGGAGGAGGAGGTGCCATATTGATTCCCTTAGACAGTACAGTATGAGGGTATAGCTTATTGTGTGCCCAGAACATTCCTTCTCTGTATATTTGTATTTATACATATGGGAGGAGGAGGTGCCATATTGATTCCCTTAGACAGTACAGTATGAGGGTATAGCTTATTGTGTGCCCAGAACATTCCTTCTCTGTATATTTGTATTTATACATATGGGAGGAGGGAGGTGCCATATTGATTCCCTTAGACAGTACAGTATGAGGGTATAGCTTATTGTGTGCCCAGAACATTCCTTCTCTGTAGATTTGTATTTATACATATGGGAGGAGGAGGTGCCATATTGATTCCCTTAGACAGTACAGTATGAGGGTATAGCTTATTGTGTGCCCAGAACATTCCTTCTCTGTATATTTGTATTTATACATATGGGAGGAGGAGGTGCCATATTGATTCCCTTAGACAGTACAGTATGAGGGTATAGCTTATTGTGTGCCCAGAACATTCCTTCTCTGTATATTTGTATTTATACATATGGGAGGAGGGAGGTGCCATATTGATTCCCTTAGACAGTACAGTATGAGGGTATAGCTTATTGTGTGCCCAGAACATTCCTTCTCTGTAGATTTGTATTTATACATATGGGAGGAGGAGGTGCCATATTGATTCCCTTAGACAGTACAGTATGAGGGTATAGCTTATTGTGTGCCCAGAACATTCCTTCTCTGTATATTTGTATTTATACATATGGGAGGAGGAGGTGCCATATTGATTCCCTTAGACAGTACAGTATGAGGGTATAGCTTATTGTGTGCCCAGAACATTCCTTCTCTGTATATTTGTATTTATACATATGGGAGGAGGAGGTGCCATATTGATTCCCTTAGACAGTACAGTATGAGGGTATAGCTTATTGTGTGCCCAGAACATTCCTTCTCTGTATATTTGTATTTATACATATGAGAGGAGGAGGTGCCATATTGATTCCCTTAGACAGTACAGTATGAGGGTATAGCTTATTGTGTGATCTGTACCATCTTGTTCTGCAGAGAAGGAACCCTGCTTCAATGTACAATGTATGGGGGGGGGGTACCTGAAAACAACTGACACCCCCCATGTTTGTTATAAACAGAATCTTTCTCAGTTGGCAGTTGAATAGAGAGAAGACGATGGCCCATTGATGGATCAGATATAAAAAGGACAATTCATGAGCACAAACACAGGAGCTTTATTGATGATTAATAATGACACAGTATAGGAACACTATCAAAGCTTCTGGGAAGTGGAATAAAACAATTACCGGCTTGAATAGAAACCACAGCCCGGCTGTAAAACGTGCCATTAAAATGTTAAGGTTTTTTTTTCTTTGTTTCCAGAAGGCAAGAATCCATCAGAAATATTTATTTTAGAAGTAAAAGGTTAAGCAAATAGAGGCAGGTTATAGAGCTGATAGGGGTTTAAAACCCAACCGCTGAGCTTATATTTGGACAGTATGAGACAAAATTCTAGGGAATTCATGTTAGGCCTGTGCCAGAATTCTGCCACTACAAATCCCACTGGTACATTTGATACAGATGCTGATTTATGAGACCCTTTTAGCCCTGACATCAACTGCTAGCTGGGTGAGACCTTCATATTATAGAGAGAGAGAGAGACAGAGACACTCACACACTGCAGAAAAGTCATATAGAATATTATGTATCATCATGATATTATATATATATATATACACACACACATATATATATATAAAGTAAGGTAGTACCACACTCAATGGGAATAGTTGTGAAAAACATCAAGATTTTAGGATTTTTTTCAATATATATATATATTTAGAGAGAGAGACAGACAGACAGACATATATATATATATATATATAGAGAGAGAGAGAGAGAGAGAGAGAGAAAGAGAGACAGAGACACAGAGAGAGAGAGAGAGAGAGAGAGAGAGAGAGGGAAAGAAAGAGACAGATACATATATATAGAAAGAGAAAGAAAGAGAGAGAGAGAGAAAAAGAGAGAGTGAAAGAGACACACATATATAGAGAGAGAAAGAGAGACAGATACATATATATAGAGAGAAAGAGAGACAGAGACACATAAATATACAGTACATATATATATATAGAAATGCTTTGGGTGTCCGCACTTGATCTCCAGTAGAGTAGAGGTGCACGATCAATGTTCATAATATGCAGTAGTAATGGATCAGCACACTCATTTTAGAAGTGATTAAAGTGTTTTTATTGGTAACACAGCATTGTTATCCAATGTATTACCAATAAAAACACTTTAATCACTTCTAAAATGAGTGTGCTGATCCATTACTACTGTGTATATATATATATATATATAGAGAGAGAGAGAGAGAGAGAGACAAACAGACATGCATACATATATGTGTGTGTGTGTGTGTGTGTCTCTCTCTCTCTGTATATATATATATATATAGAGACAGAGAGAGAGAGACAGGCTGATTTTACTTCCAATAAAGATTAATTATTAGTTGGGATCAAGTACAAGCTACTGTTTTATTATTACACAGAAAAAGGAAATCATTTTTTTTAAAAATTTGGATAAATTGAACAAAATGGAGTCTAAGCGAGACTGCCTTTCCGTAATTCGGAGCTTTCTGGATAAAGGGTTTAGGGATAACAGATGCCACCCCTGTATAAAGTCAATTTCTATGAGTATTATGGATGTTACCCTCCCAGGCACAATCCAGGCCCAGCAGAAGTTCTTGTGTGGCTTCTCGTCTGATCTGTTGAACAAAAGCAGAGTCCGTATGTTGTGTGATTTGTATCTCACTCATCTCTACTGGTTCATTGACACGGAGCCTCTCAGACCATGTGTGTTTATGAACAGAGCCAGTGCCACATACTTTGCAGATGATACAATAAACACAAATCTTTATAGTGGAGGCAGATTTCCTGTTTTATGAAAGAGGGACATTTTGGTTTATATTCGGGACACAGCCAAATGTATCTGAAAGTAAACATTAGATGCTCTTGAAAAAAATAATAAAAAAAAAAGCTCCTTCCAGTTGAATCCACTCACAGTGATTTGTTTCTGACATTATTTCCAGTGGGTTCCTTTTCTGTGGTTTCAGTTCACTGTTGGGAAACGTTCTTTTGTTGCTACAATGTCAACTTCGATTAGTCGATTCCACACACACACACAAAAAAAAAAAGAAATTGGAATCGGTTCAAACCTCTGAAATGTTTTATTGTTTTGTGGGGTTGGACCGGTGCTAAAGTCGCATCAAGTGAGACAAACTGTCCTTAATTAGTACTGGAGTGTAATGGAGAAGTGTACGAACACTGGGGAGAGAAGCTGCTCACTAATTCACTGGCCCAGTACAACGTTATGCTCATACATACAAACTGGACCAATCCATTGCAGCAAGGGGTTAATAGCGATGATCTATTACAGCGAGGGGTTAACAGCGACGATCTATTACAGCAAGGGGTTAATAGCGATGATCTATTACAGCAAGGGGTTAATAGTGACGATCCATTACCGCAAGGGTTAATAGCGACGATCCATTACAGCAAGGGGTTAATAGCCACAATCCATTACAGAAAGGGGTTAATAGTGATGGGCCATTAGTGCAAGGGGTTAATAGTGATGAACTATTACAGCAAGGAGTTAATAGTGATGAACTATTACAGCAAGGGGTTAATAGTGATGAACTATTACAGCAAGGGCTTAATAGTGATGAGTGATTACAGCAAGGGGTTAATAGTGAATCCATTACAGCAAGGCATTAATAGTAGGGATGCACCGAATCCACTATTTTGGATTTGGCCGAACCCCTGCATCCTTTGTGAAAGATTCGGCCGAATACCAAACCAAATCCGAACACTAATTTGCATATACAAATTAGGGGTGGGAAGGGGGAAAAAATGTACTTCCTTGTTTTGTGACCAAAAGTCACGTGATTTCCCTCCCCATCCCTAATTTGCATATGCAAATTAGGATTCGGATTCGGTTCGGCTGGGCAGAAGGATTCGGCCGAATCTGAATCCTGCTGAAAAAGGCCGAATCTTGACCGAATCCCGAACCGAATCCTGGATTCGGTGCATCCCTAATTAATAGTGATGATCTATTACAGCAAGTGTAATAGTGATGAGTGATTACAGCAAGAGGTTAATAGTGAATCCATTACAGCAAGGGATTAATAGTGATGATCTATTACAGCAAGGGGTTAATAATAATGATCCATTACAGCAAGGGGTTAAGCGTGATTATTCATTACAGCAAGGGCTTAATAGTGATGAGCGATTACAGCAAGGGGTTAATAGTGACGATCCATTACAGCAAGAGGTTAATAGTGACGATCCATTACAGCAAGAGGTTAATAGTGATGATCCATTACAGTAAGAGGTTAATAGTGACGATCCATTACAGCAAGAGGTTAATAGTGACGATCCATTACAGCAAGAGGTTAATAGTGATGAGCGATTACATCAAGGGGTTAATAGTGATGATCCATTACAGCAAGGGGTTAATAGTGATGAGCAATTACAGCAAGGGGTTAATAGCGATGCTCCATAGTGTGGGCTGCTGGGAGAGAGAAGTGATACAGATCAATAAAAGGTCAGTGCTGTGGGGGGAGAGAAGCAGTGTTGATGCAGTAACAGGGCTATTTGAGGGTGAGAAGTTCTGATCCATTACATGTGGTGCTGGTGGGGAAGCCAGTGAGAAATATAAAAAACTGCATATGCAAAGCTCAGCCAATAGCCTTATGTTACTATGTGCTCTCAGGCTTTAATTACATTAATATACACATGTATCTAAACTCATATCAACCAGACCTTTGATAAGGCGGATTATTATTTTATGACATACTATATTCCCTATTCATAAAAGCATTGCAAACATTTATTTTCCTTTAAACAGACAATTCAGCAGGAACAGCCCCTAAGTTTGCTCATAGTCTGTACAGAGAGATCCCATAAAACTATGGCACATAGGTATTCCCTGTACTAAGCACAATTCAGCAGGAACAGTCCCTAAGTTTGCTCATAGTCTGTACAGAGAGATCCCATAAAACTATGGCAGTATAGGTATTCCCTGTACTAAGCACAATTCAGCAGGAACAGTCCCCTAAGTTTGCTCATAGTCTGTACAGAGAGATCCCATAAAACTATGGTACATAGGTATTCCCTGTACTAAGCACAATTCAGCAGGAACAGCCCCTAAGTTTGCTCATAGTCTGTACAGAGAGATCCCATAAAACTATGGCAGTATAGGTATTCCCTGTACTAAGCACAATTCAGCAGGAACAGTCCCCTAAGCTTGCTCATAGTCTGTACAGAGAGATCCCATAAAACTATGGTACATAGGTATTCCCTGTACTAAGCACAATTCAGCAGGAACAGTCCCCTAAGTTTGATCATAGTCTGTACAGAGAGATCCCATAAAACTATGGTACATAGGTATTCCCTGTACTAAGCACAATTCAGCAGGAACAGTCCCTAAGTTTGCTCATAGTCTGTACATAGAGATCCCATAAAACTATGGCAGCATAGGTATTCCCTGTACTAAGCACAATTCAGCAGGAACAGTCCCTAAGTTTGCTCATAGTCTGTACAGAGAGATCCCATAAAACTATGGCAGCATAGGTATTCCCTGTACTAAGCACAATTCAGCAGGAACAGCCCCTAAGTTTGCTCATAGTCTGTACAGATAGATCCCATAAAACTATGGTACATAGGTATTCCCTGTACTAAGCACAATTCAGCAGGAACAGTCCCCTAAGTTTGCTCATAGTCTGTACAGAGAGATCCCATAAAACTATGGTACATAGGTATTCCCTGTACTAAGCACAATTCAGCAGGAACAGTCCCCTAAGTTTGCTCATAGTCTGTACAGAGAGATCCCATAAAACTATGGCAGTATAGGTCACAAAGTGATGGGCACACATACATATACATAATTTCATGTCTGATATAAGACAAAAGTTTCTCCCCTACAGGATAGTTGAACTAAATGTTACTCGCCAGTTACTTGGCTTTACAGGGCACCTACTGGCACTGCACAACAGCCGGGATGAACTTTGTTGCCAAATGGCACTTACTTTGTTTGGATAAACTACACAACAATTGCTGCACTTTGTCCAAGAGGAAAGAGATTTCCAAATATCCATTTCATTTTCCAATTGGCAAATAAGATCAAGGCAGTTGTTTCTTTACTCATCTACACTCTGAGCAAGAAACACAATGTGTGCCCAATTAAGCAGCTGGACATTTATATAAAGGCATATATATATATGATGATATATAAATATCCAGATGAAGCTCAACCACCGGTCATGTAAGAGTCAAGGGCAGACGGTTACTCTTACGATGACATCATAAAAGGGGTGGGCTCCAGTGAATATTTTTTTTAAAAAAACATTGGTGGCAGGGGCCTATAGAGTATTAAAATTGGCGGCCAGGGGTTTAATAAAATTCAGTAGAACTGAACTCGGGGCTTCAGGACTTCAACTTCGGCTCCTTTTGTGGCTTTGGGTCTTTTCACTGCAGGTATCGGGTATCAGTAGCCCTGGCACCCCCAATCCGACGCTGGTTTTTGTTAGTGATGCACCAGATCCAGGATTCAGTTTGGGATTCGGCATTTTTCAGCAGGATTTAGATTCGGCCAAATTCCTTCAGCCCGGCCGAACTGAATCTGAATACTAATTTGCATATGCAAATTAGGGGCGGGGAGGCAAATCGCACAACTTTTTGTCACAAAACAAGGAAGTAAAAAAGGTTTTCTCCTTCCCACCCTTAATTTGCATATGCAAATTAGGATTCAGATTCGTTATATCTTTCGGCGAGGATTCAGGGGTTCGGCGTAATCTAAAATAGTGGATTGGGTGCATCCCCAGTTTTTGTGCAACTATCCGAAAAAATGTTCACACAATGCAAATTGTTGCGACTTTTCCTGCACGTGCTTCTTTTGTTGCAATTCTTTTTCAGCAAATTAAGGCCATTAGTGGTTGGAAGTTTGGTGAAATTTTTTTCTTTTTTTTATTAAAAAAAAAAAAAAAAAAGCCCCCTAATAAAACAGCTTCCAGAAAAGAAAACGAAGGGGTAAAGTAGAAAAAAAAAAGCCAAAACTCCGGTCCATTAATGACCAACATGAGACACAAACCTTTCTTTGCCCATTGAGAGGAAATTTTGGAAACTTTTAAAAAGGGCTAATTAGTAATTACTTCCAGATCCCTTCGTCCTTAATTTGAGCCCTTGTTTCCCTTTCAGCGGAGTGTCGAAAATTCCTGTTTTGTTCAACACCCCCCCATACTGAATTGGATTGTCACTTCTTTTATTGCAGAGATTGCAATGAGGTGTGCGCCTGTGGATATATATCGACAGAAGAGTCGTCTTTTCTTTGAAGCTGGAAAAGGAAAAAGATCTGGTTCCGGTGATGGGCCAATAAGGAGACTTTCACAGAGTCATTAGCTGAACGAGACTATTCTGCTAATAAGGCTTCTGAGTAGACCCACAGATCCCCTGCTTCTTTCAATACGTTCTTCTTACAAGAGCAAAACCCAACAGCAGCTGTTCTGCTCTATGGACGCACATTCAGTGAGCACAACAGGAGTTTTATATACAAACTTCCAGCATTGTGCCCAGCAAATACACATTGTCCTTTTTACTCATCTACAAATGAGCTTGGGATTTGGGGGAAGAACAAATGGAAGTCTAGGATTTCGATGGCAGAAGCCTCGCCTGGGCCAAGAAATTCTTTTATCATTTATATTTTGCACACTAACTAAGAAAGGGAAAAAAAAATAACAGATTTAACGCTAGGAATGTATATGGTGACTTGGCCCAGGAGCTGCCGCTCACTTGCCATTATTCTGAGCACCAGATCAGGCCTAGGGGGGCCGCATCGCAAGTCCGGAGAGCGCAACTGCACTAGCAGAGGTTAAATTCTGATTTTAAAAACTGATCGGCTTTTTTGCTGCCCCTGGTAACTCACGGGACTTGCAAATAATGGAGGCCATACACGATAAGATCCGAGTGTTTGGGGAGGTCACCAAATGAGGGGATCTTTCCCCCAATATGCCCACCAAATGCAGGGGACAATAATGGGCTAATCCAATAATTTGTCTTTAGGGTGAAACAATGGGATTATAATGATGGGAATAGGCATGAAGACCACACCAACTAGCCAATTCTATCCTCTATCGCTGGGGAAATCAAAACCTGCCTGAACAATATCTGCCCAATTTTCGGCCAGATAGAGGTCGGGAGTCCCGCTGGCAGACCCCATACACAGTATTATAATCTGCCTAATTGGTCTAAAGGACCTGAATCGGCATCTTAAAGGGATACTGTCCAGTAGAATTCTGCACTGAAAATAGATTTTTTTTTATATTTATTTTTGAAATCTGACATGGGGCTAGATATATTGTCAGTTTCCCAGCTGCCCCAGTCGTGTCACGTGTGCATACCTCTTAACTGTCCCGTTTTCAGCAGCACAGTCCCTCTTTTTACAGCTCAACCCACATTCCTGTGTTTGTACTGGAAAGTCCCAATTTCTCTGCACTGAAAAGCCAAAAAAGATACAATGTTTCCAACTTAATAGGCTCTTGGCAGAGAGCCAAGAGCCTATTAAGTTGGAAACATTCTATCTTTTTTGGCTGTTACTTTGGCTGTTACTTTAGATACTTAAGATACATTTGTAACAGTTTTGTCCCTTGGGAGAAGTTAGCCTCACAGCTTAAAGGGCAATTCACCTTCATTAGTAAAACTGTAATAAAACAAAAAAAAATCTGGAGAAATGTGTTCCAACTTTCATAACCTGGCAAATTTTGTAAAATGGGTATGGTAATTAGGAGGTGTGGCCGCAAAAAAAGGGCATGGCCAAAAAATTGTTGCTGTGGTCCGCGCGGCAATTTTTTTCCCCCCTCTTTCCGTTTCCAGAATGTTGGGAGGTATGCTTGTGCTCTGATAAACTATAGTCACTCTTTACTGCTGTACTGCAAGTTGGAGTGATATCCCCCAAGCAGCCTAACAAGAGAACAATAGGAAGGTAAACAGATAACAGCTCCCTAACACAAGATAACAGCTGCCTGGTAGATCTAAGAACAACACTCAATAGTAAAATCCAGGTCCCACTGAGACACATTCTACATTGAGTAGGAAAAACAACAGCCTGCCAGAAAGCAGTTCCATAGTGCAGTGCTGGCTCTTTCTGAAATCACATGACCAGGTAAAATGAGCTGAGAGGCAACTACACACCAATATTACAACTAAATACACTTGCTGCTTCAGGAATGACATTTTATTTTGTACAGTGAATTATTTGCAGTGTAAACCTGTGTCATTTAGAGATAATAAAAACCATGATAGAATCCCTGCCTGTGTACGGACTTAAGAAATATAAGAAACAATTATTTGATACATTTGTTGGGTTCTTAGAATTATAAAACGGTATCATTGCCGGTGTCCCTCCTGGGTGTTCCTTCTATCTCAGCTGTGACCAAGGTCCGTATACACAATATTCGCATCCGTGTTTTATGATTATTCTTTTCATACAGGGGGGAGAAAGCAAAGAGCAGCAAGTCTGCAGCAATCTTTAAATGACCCCATAAACCTATCGAATTTAGGCTAATCGAGTTACTCAGAGAGGAGAAAAGCCACAATTAACATGTGTATTCAATTCTTGTAATCTAGTTTTGTGGCTTTGCCATGTACAATGAGGAAATTGGCTTGACAGCTTTGACAGAAGCAGGAAAGGAGAGTTCAGAAAACACATAAAGGCAGAGAGTCGGGGAATGTTTTCTTTAAGTCGCTGTATCAATTGACTCCCAGCAGCAGAGCTTCCAGCATTCCTACTGGTAGATTTAGGAGAGTGCTTTTAAATCCCTGTTCTAGCGCATGATAAGCACACGGATTTGCACTTTTCCTGTTTGGACCATGCCATTTTATAATATTCCACTCAACTCTAACCCGCCGACCAACAATTTCAAGTTTTACCTGTAGCTGAGCCAAAACAGACTTTGCTTCAACGCAGCGTGTGGATTCCATTTCATTAATCGCTTTTTTTTTTTTCATCCTTTTTTTAATTTCCAGGGCTCAGTGTTCAGGAAGCTCTAGAGAATTCGATCCCGATCACCAGCACTTTATCAATCTGCTTTCCAAGGCTAAATATTGTCTTAAAGGATAAGTAAACCTTTAAAATAAGTGAATTAATGAGGGGGGCTATTGTAAGCACTTCTGTAATTTACATTCATTATTTATTTTCTTTCTATTCCAAGATATTAAGGGATACATGTGCTGTTAATATGGATGAATTTTGTTCCAACAGCGCCACCTGCTGGTCATTTTCTGACCAGTCTGACCAGCAAGTAGTCAAGGAAGTTGTCAGGAGAAAGAAAGAGGCTGATGTTCTTCTGCTTAGGAAAACAATTAGAAACCTTTCTCACATCTTTCCTAAGCAGAAGAACATCAGCCTCTTTTTTTCTCCTGACAACTTCCTTGACTACTTGGTGGTCAGACTAATCAGAAACTGACCAGCAGGTGGCGCTGTTGTAACAAAATTCATTCATATTAACAGCACATGTATCCCTTAATATCTTGGAATAAAAAGAAAATAAATAATGAATGTAAATCACAAAAGTGCTTAGAATAACCCCCTCATCAATTTTACATTCACTTATTTTAACTGTTTCCTTATCCTTTAATTGTGTGCCTCATGGATACCCCCCCTCCCAATACACACATTTCCATAATGTCCTTCTCTTTAAATACAATGATCTGAGAATATAATCCAATGTATAATCTTTGTTTGAAAAGGAGTTTGAAGGTAGGGCCGCCATTAGAAAAACCCTAGTTAAAAGACTGCACAGACATCAGCAATAAAAACGGTAAATCCCCAGCCACATAAGTTATAAAAGAAGAAACAAGCTGCTGTGTAGCCATGGGGGCAGCCATTCAAGCAGAGGATACACAGTAGATAACAGATAAGTACTACTATAGTTTATATAAACAAGCTGCTGTGTAATCATGGGGGCAGCCATTCAAGCACAGGATACACAGTAGATAACAGATAAGTACTACTATAGTTTATATAAACAAGCTACTGTGTAGCCACGGGGGCAGCCATTCAAACACAGGATACACAGTAGATAACAGATAAGAACTACTATAGTTTATATAAACAAGCTACTGTGTAGCCACGGGGGCAGCCATTCAAGCACAGGATACACAGTAGATAACAGATAAGTACTACTATAGTTTATATAAACAAGCTACTGTGTAGCCACGGGGGCAGCCATTCAAGCACAGGATACACAGTAGATAACAGATAAGTACTATTATAGTTTACATAAACAAGCTGCTGTGTAGCCATGGTGGAAATTGAAAAAAGGCTATATGGCACAGGTTAAATAGTGGATCACAGATACCACCATTATGTTCTACAGAGCTTATATACTGTGTATCCTGTGCTTGAATGGCTGCCCCCATGATTACACAGCAGCTTGTTTATATAAACTATAGTAGTACTTATCTGTTATCTACTGTGTATCCTGTGCTTGAATGGCTGCCCCCATGGCTACACAGCAGCTTGTTTATAAAAAACTATAGTAGTACTTATCTGTTATCTACTGTGTATCCTGTGCTTGAATGGCTGCCCCCATGGCTACACAGCAGCTTGTTTATATAAACTATAGTAGTGTTTCTGAAGCAAACAAATCAGTTTTATCAGTGCTTGGCAACAGTCCATGATATTTTCCTTATTTTAATTCACTTATTTTTTGGTGTTACTGTTCCTTTAAGCAGTAAAATGTATATTCAGGTGGAAAGGCACAGGCCAGCCTTATAAAGACAGGGATCCGTAGCAGCAGGATAAAAAAAAATTAAGACCAACTGCAAATTGGTTTAAAATAACGCTGCCTACGCTATGCTAATAATGACCTTTAGGGTGAACTAAGCTTTTAAACTGGGATCATTTTATCTTGATTAAAACTAGGAACGTAAGTCTGTCCATACAAATTGCATTAGAGAGTACAGAAAAAGTGTAAGTTTCTGAAATAACTTGTAGTGATTTCATGTGTTTTCCCCAATGTGATGGCAAAAGAGTTTTTCTCCTACATTTCTATATGGAAGAAGTGTGTCCGTGTTTGCATTTCTACACAAAAACAGACTTATGTGAACATATCCGCTGGGCACCTCGAAAAACCCAAGATAAAAACCACAAAGTAGAAAAAAACGTCAATACATGTTGGAACGTTAGTAAAGGCTGTGGTAAAGTATGAATATTTATCCGCTAAGTAAACTGGAAAGGGAAGCGAAATCTGTGCGTTTCGTTTTCTACATTTCCTACAGTTATTACATAGGAAAGGCGACAATGACATTCTTGTAAAGGCTTTATTGTGTTGTGCAGAAAGGAGCTCAGTAAATGTCAGTAAATGTGAAGAATAATAGGGGCTGTGTTCACTGAGGACAAGAAAGTACAGGTGACGGGGTCGGTGACTCATTACAAGTGGAAAAGTGGAAGGGTCTGTGAATGAGCTCTCTGACCATGAAGACTAAACCAACAAGTAGGGGTGTGAGTGGGGCGAGGAGAGAGTTGAGGGGAAAATCGAAAAGTCAATGATTTCAATATTAAGTTTCCCAAAATGTGACTCTGTCAAAACAGCATCATTCCCGAGTTATTCATTCTACCAGTGAACCTCAGTTTACTTTATTCGCTTATATGGGAATTGAAAAGTGCATTGTTTGTGGAAATAAAACACAGGCGCCTACCTGCTTTAGTTAATTAGTTTAGTCTTCTGCTTCTCCAACACAACATTGAAACAGACAGAACATTATCTCCGCAAAACTTGTAACACCTAATGAAAAAACTTGCAGTACCCAATCTCTAATACTCCCTCTATAACTCAGCCTGCAGCCTTGTGTCTTTATATGGTCACAGAACAACCCCTCAGTGACTTCTAATATCCTTATCATTTACAGTAGGGGGTACATTATCCCTTATAATACATGAGTGATACTCAGAGTTCCCTGTATAACTCAGCCTGCAGCCTTGTGCCTTTATATGGTCACAGAACAACCCCTCAGTGACTTCTAATATCCTTATCATTTACAGTAGGGGGTACATTATCCCTTATAATACATGAGTGATACTCAGAGTTCCCTGTATAACTCAGCCTGCAGCCTTGTGCCTTTATATGGTCACAGAACAACCCCTCAGTGACTTCTAATATCCTTATCATTTACAGTAGGGGGTACATTATCCCTTATAATACATGAGTGATACTCAGAGTTCCCTGTATAACTCAGCCTGCAGCCTTGTGCCTTTATATGGTCACAGAACAACCCCTCAGTGACTTCTAATATCCTTATCATTTACAGTAGGGGGTACATTATCCCTTATAATACATGAGTGATACTCAGAGTTCCCTGTATAACTCAGCCTGCAGCCTTGTGCCTTTATATGGTCACAGAACAACCCCTCAGTGACTTCTAATATCCTTATCATTTACAGTAGGGGGTACATTATCCCTTATAATACACGAGTGATACTCATATGCTCTGATTATTACATTTTTGCTAACCAATCAGCAATTTGTTTGGACCAGTCTGTGTTGGCTGAATAATTAAAGCAAATATCAGATGGCTTGTTATGGGTTACTGTACTGATGCTGTTTTTGGGGAAAGCTGGGGAATCCACATCACTTAGCAGCACAACTGGGGCACATGTGACAAGCAATTAATTCTCCATTAAGCAGATCAGAGAATCAGAGAAAGCGCTAAGACATTCATTCAGTTACCCACAGCTGACATGCCAGATCTCTTTCATTAGTCACATTTGGGGGTGCTGTGTGTAATCACTTATTAGTGATAAGATAAAGTCACTTGTGTGAGAAAGTGAATCTGAACTTACCGTTGGAGCGATGAATACAAGTATGTTGGTTGTCACTGAGGAAAAATCCGTCCTTACACTGACATTCATAGCTGCCCATGGTGTTAACACAGATTTGCTGACACCCCCCGTTGTTATCCAAACACTCATCAACATCTGTAGAACAAAGAAAACATAAATAACCTTAAAATCCAACCAAGCCAAGGTTAGGAGCTAAGGAATAGTAAAAATAGGAGACGTTTATCTTCTCTTCATTATATGCAGTTTATAGAGAATGCAGAAGAGGCGAACAATATGCAGCTACCATTCTTATATAATATGTATAAATACAAATATACAGAGAAGGAATGTTCTGGGCACACAATAAGCTATACCCTCATACTGTACTGTCTAAGGGAATCAATATGGCACCTCCTCCTCCCATATGTATAAATACAAATATACAGAGAAGGAATGTTCTGGGCACACAATAAGCTATACCCTCATACTGTACTGTCTAAGGGAATCAATATGGCACCTCCTCCTCCCATATGTATAAATACAAATATACAGAGAAGGAATGTTCTGGGCACACAATAAGCTATACCCTCATACTGTACTGTCTAAGGGAATCAATATGGCACCTCCTCCTCCCATATGTATAAATACTAATATACAGAGAAGGAATGTTCTGGGCACACAATAAGCTATACCCTCATACTGTACTGTCTAAGGGAATCAATATGGCACCTCCTCCCATATGTATAAATACAAATATACAGAGAAGGAATGTTCTGGGCACACAATAAGCTATACCCTCATACTGTACTGTCTAAGGGAATCAATATGGCACCTCCTCCTCCCATAAGTATAAATACAAATATACAGAGAAGGAATGTTCTGGGCACACAATAAGCTATACCCTCATACTGTACTGTCTAAGGGAATCAATATGGCACCTCCTCCTCCCATATGTATAAATACAAATATACAGAGAAGGAATGTTCTGGGCACACAATAAGCTATACCCTCATACTGTACTGTCTAAGGGAATCAATATGGCACCTCCTCCTCCCATATGTATAAATACAAATATACAGAGAAGGAATGTTCTGGGCACACAATAAGCTATACCCTCATACTGTACTGCCTAAGGGAATCAATATGGCACCTCCTCCTCCCATATGTATAAATACAAATATACAGAGAAGGAATGTTCTGGGCACACAATAAGCTATACCCTCATACTGTACTGTCTAAGGGAATCAATATGGCACCTCCTCCTCCCATATGTATAAATACAAATATACAGAGAAGGAATGTTCTGGGCACACAATAAGCTATACCCTCATACTGTACTGTCTAAGGGAATCAATATGGCACCTCCTCCTCCCATATGTATAAATACAAATATACAGAGAAGGAATGTTCTGGGCACACAATAAGCTATACCCTCATACTGTACTGTCTAAGGGAATCAATATGGCACCTCCTCCTCCCATATGTATAAATACTAATATACAGAGAAGGAATGTTCTGGGCACACAATAAGCTATACCCTCATACTGTACTGTCTAAGGGAATCAATATGGCACCTCCTCCTCCCATATGTATAAATACAAATATACAGAGAAGGAATGTTCTGGGCACACAATAAGCTATACCCTCATACTGTACTGTCTAAGGGAATCAATATGGCACCTCCTCCTCCCATATGTATAAATACAAATATACAGAGAGGGAATGTTCTGGGCACACCAAGTGGTGATTTAAGCCCCACCAAAAAGTCTTATATTATTCAGATCACAGTTCAGTCTTTTGTTGACAGACACTATAAAAGTGGCAAAGCATTGAATAGAAATAAAGTTGTCTGATCCTGGAACAAAATTTAAGAGACATTTAGAAAACGAGGCGTCTGTAACGGATTCATTAGCGTGTCTCTGTAAAGTGAATGTTCTGCCTCCGCAGGCACATACAGGCTTCAGGCCTACAGTCTTTACTCGCAGGAGCAGTAACGGCCCCACATAAAGGAAATTATTAGGTAAAAAAAAGACTCTTTATAGCGTTCTGGTTTTGAAGAGAACAGCATGTTTCAATTACCAGAGTCATAACCCCCTATAATGTAGCCTTGTTTAATGAAAGAGGGACTTCTTAAATCTCCAGGTCCCCAGTCTACATTGTGACTTTAATAAGCAAATCTATAAAATGACTACAGCTGAGTTTGTGTCTGTCCCTGTTCTCTGTTTTATACACTCCCCTGTATTCTCACTGCTTGTGACCTAAACCTGACTCTGCACTAGTAACTGGATCATCATTAACTGGATCATCATTAACTGGATCATCAAACATTGCAACTGCCCATTCTATTGCTGGTTAGTGCCGCCCTGCAGTGATTATTCATCTTTCTGCCCCATACATCGCCCAAGTCCTATTAACGTCGAATGTTCACCTTCAGACACTTCTTTCAGTTCAGTTGGTTTCAGATTGTTCAACAGAAATAAAGACTTTTTGCAATTACTTTCGATTTTCTATTTGTGACTGTTTTTCTAACAAGTGTAAATTTAAAATTTTCAACTTCTAAAGCAGCACTGGGACGGGGGTGGGGGTCGCTGACTCTTTAACAAGTTTAAATTTATACATTAAATTGATACATTTTTATTTTTGTCCCTGCTGAGTAGAATATAAAGGCAGCTGTTAGACTTGATACAATAGTTGCTAATTACCCTCAGATACTGCCAGTGGCGGAACTACAGGGGGAGCAGGGGGTGCGAGCAGGCCAGGGCCCCCCGACAGTCCATTCGCCGCTGAAAACGTGGCCAAATGCAGCCGTACGGAGGGGGCGGGGCACGGCTGTGCGTCACGCACCAGGGCCCGCCCCTCTCTAGGATCGCTACTGGATACTGCTAAGAAATGTAACAACTAAATGTATCAACTAGATTTATGGACTAAACGTATCAACAAAATGTATTTACAAAATGTAAAAATTTAATGTATCAACTAAATATACCAACTATGTATCAACTAAATGTATCTACAAAATGTAAAAATTCAATGTATCAACTAAATATACCAACTATGTATCAACTAAATGTATCAACAAAATGTAAGAAATTCAATGTATCAACTAAATATACCAACTATGTATCAACTAATTGTATCAACTAAATGTAACAACTAAATGATACTGCTAAGAAATGCAACAACTGAATGTATCAACTAGATTTATGGACTAAATGTATCAACTAAATGTATCAACTAAATGTACCAACTAAATGTAACAACTAATTGTATCAACTAATTGTATCAACTAAATGTATCAAGTAAATGTACCAACTAAATGTACCAACTAAATGAATCAACCCATTGTATCAACTTATTGTATCAACTGAATATAACAACTAAATGTATCAACTAATCGTATCAACTAATTGTATCAACTAAATGTAACAATTGAATGTGTCAACTAAATATATCAACTGAATGTACCAACTGAATGTATCAACTAAATGTATCAACCAATTGTATCAACTAATTGTATCAACTAATTATATGAACTAAAGGTATCAACTAAATGTATTAATTAATTGTATTAACTAAATGTATTAACTAATTGTATCAACTAAATGTATTAATTAATTGTATTAACTAAATGTATTAATTGTATATGTATTAATTAATTGTATCAACTAAATGTACCAACTAAATGTACCAACTAAATGTATTAATTAATTGTATTAACTAAATGTATTAATTAATTGTATTAACTAAATGTATTAATTGTATCAACTAAATGTATTAATTAATTGTATTAACTAAATGTATTAATTGTATCAACTAAATGTATTAATTAATTGTATTAACTATATTTATTAATTGTATCAACTTAATGGGCCAACTAAATGTATTAATTAATTGTATCAACTAAATGTATCAAATTGTAGCAGTTCCGAATGTTCTTGGATCACTGAGCTGCCAGACTGAGACACCATAGACCTGAACATTCAACTTTAAACTTGTGAAAACTGTAAAAAATAAAGGATGGAAAGATTGAAAAAAAAGTTTCTGGGGAACAATCTGAAAACAACTGAACTGAAAAAAATGTTTGGAAGGTGAACAACCCCTTTAACATATAGTTTTTGTGTTACTTACTATCCAAAACATTACTGTGATCTACAAAAAAGAAAGAAAGAAGTTGCTTAAATCATATCTAAATTCCCAGAAAAATAATGTCACCTGTAGCATGTGATTAGCACAGGGTTCAACAGCTTCCAATCCCCATCCTCCCAACCCTCCTGCCTGCCTCCGCACCCCTCCCCTTCCCCAACACAGGTAAGCGTTCCCCTTTAATTGGGCAGCCATTCAAAGCTGAAAAAGGAGAAAAGTCACTAAATTTTCAAAAGATAAGCTCTATAGTATACAATGGGATACTTCATAACAGATCTGTTATCTACTGTGTATCCTGTGCTTGAATGGCTGCCCCCATGGCTACACAGCAGCTTGTTTATATAAACTATAGTAGTACTTATCTGTTATCTACTGTGTATCCTGTGCTTGAATGGCTGCCCCCATGGCTACACAGCAGCTTGTTTATATAAACTATAGTAGTACTTATCTGTTATCTACTGTGTATCCTGTGCTTGAATGGCTGCCCCCATGGCTAAACAGCAGCTTGTTTATATAAACTATAGTAGTACTTATCTGTTATCTACTGTGTATCCTGTGCTTGAATGGCTGACCCCATGGCTACACAGCAGCTTGTTTATATAAACTATAGTAGTACTTATCTGTTATCTACTGTGTATCCTGTGATTGAATGGCTGCCTCCATGACTACACAGCAGCTTGTTTATATAAACTATAATAGTACTTATCTGTTATCTACTGTGTATCCTGTGCTTGAATGGCTGCCCCCATGGCTACACAGCAGATTGTTTATATAAACTATAGTAGTACTTATCTGTTATCTACTGTGTATCCTGTGCTTGAATGGCTGCCCCCATGGCTACACAGCAGCTTGTTTATATAAACTATAGTAGTACTTAACTATCTACTGTGTATCCTGTGCTTGAATGGCTGCCCCATGGCTACACAACAGCTTGTTTATATAAACTATAGTAGTACTTATCTGTTATCTACTGTGTATCCTGTGCTTGAATGGCTGCCCCCATGGCTACACAGCAGCTTGTTTATATAAACTATAGTATTACTTATCTGTTATCTACTGTGTATCCTGTGATTGAATGGCTGCCTCCATGACTACATAGCAGCTTGTTTATATAAACTATAATAGTACGTATCTGTTATCTACTGTGTATCCTGTGCTTGAATGGCTGCCCCCATGGCTACACAGCAGCTTGTTTATATAAACTATAGTAGTACTTATCTGTTATCTACTGTGTATCCTGTGCTTGAATGGCTGCCCCCATGGCTACACAGCAGCTTGTTTATATAAACTATAGTAGTACTTATCTGTTATCTACTGTGTATCCTGTGCTTGAATGGCTGCCCCCATGGCTACACAGCAGCTTGTTTATATAAACTATAGTAGTACTTATCTGTTATCTACTGTGTATCCTGTGCTTGAATGGCTGCCCCCATGGGTTGTAACTTGACAATGTAATGATATAATGCTGAAACATAATGATGTCACTGCTCTGCAGCATTTATATGGGGTCCTTAGTTTACCAGCTGAGAACTCAAGTGAGAAACACATAAACCTCTAGGAGAAATCCAGAAACACATTCATGGGCATCCGAAGAGGTTGGGCTGGAACTAGGGGTAGGCAGGAGAAGCACTTGCCCAGAATTCAAACTGGTTTTGTATTAATAAATTGGCACAACAAATGCATTGGTTGCAAAATACAAAACAATTTCATCCTTTCTTGCCAGGAATCCAAACCTTCGGCAACTAAATTAAAAACCATTAATTTCCTTTGCAAATAAATCACATTTAAAAATAAAATTGAATAAATCCTAGTCCAGATTTAGGCTCTTACTGCTGGAATATTACAGTTCTGTGGATTCTTCTAAATACAAAACAGGGAGATATCTCTTCTATGTCATTTTTAACATTTTGGGGCACATTTACTAATGGTCGAAGTAAAATCCGTCGACTTCGAATATCGAAGTCGAAGGATTTATCGCATTTCCTGCGATCGAAGGAAAAAAGTTTGATTGAACGATTCAAAGGAGTTTAATCTGCCGATTGAACGATTTTCCTTCGATCAGAAATTTGTTAGAAAGTCTATGTGGACCTTCCCCACAGGCTAACATTGATGTTCGGTAGGTTTTAGGTGGGGAAGTAGTTGGTCGAAGTTTTTTTTTAAAGAGACAGTACTTCGATTATCGAATGGTCGAATGGTCGAATAGTCAAACGATTTTTGGTTCGATTCGAAGTTGAAGTCGTAGTTGAAGGTCGAAGTAGCCAATTAGATGGTCGAAGTAGCCAAAAAAAACATTCGAAATTCGAAGTATTTTTTCTTCTATTCCTTCACTAGAGATACATAAGTAAATGTGCCCCTTTGTATTACCATTGTGTCTTTGCCAGTTACCCTTTATTGTACTTCTTTTCTAGTCTGCCCAAAATAAGGGTAAAAAAAACCATACTAACTTTTCTATTTCATGCTTGTGTTGCTCCCCAGCTGTTTTTATATTTGAATGTGGCTCACAAGTAAAAAAAAGTTTGGGGACCCCTGCTCTATAGCCATCCCTATAACATATAACATATAACATATAACATTCTTAATCTGTTTTGGATACATCTTCTATTGATTACAATGAACTGAAACAATATAGCATTCTCAGTTGCAGGCCACAAAAATGCACAGTAGAAATGCTAAGAATTTGACAATCTTTAAAGGATAAGGAAACCTTTAGAATAAGAGAATGTAGAATTTATGAGGGGGTTATACTAAGCACTTTTGTAATTTACATTCATTATTTATTTTCTTTTTCTTTCAAGATATTAAGGGATACATGTGCTGTTAATATGAATGAATTTTGTTCCAACAGCGCCACCTGCTGGTCAGTTTCTGTCCAGTCTGACCAGCAAGTAGTCAAGGAAGTTGTCAGGAGAAAGAAAGAGGCTAATGTTCTTCTGCTTAGGAAAACAATTAGAAACCTTTCTCGCATCTTTCCTAAGCAGATGAACATCAGCCTCTTTCTTTCTCCTGACAACGTCTTTGACTACTTGATGGTCAGACTGGTCAGAAACTGACCAGCAGGTGGCGCTGTTGGAACAAAATTAATATATCTGGATAGTGTGCAAAAAGTAGGGATGCACCAAATACACTATTTAGGATTCGGCTGAATCCTTGGTGAAAGATTCAGCCGAATACCGAAACCAAATCTGAATTTGCATATGTAAATTAGGGGCAGGAAAAAGTGGAAAATATTCTTCTTTTGTGACGAAAAGTCAAGTCATTTCCCTACCCGTCGCTAATTTACATAAGAAAATTAGGATTTGGATTCGGTTTGGCCAGGCACAAGGATTCGGCCGAATCCTGCTGAAAAAGGTTGAATCCTGGATTCGGTGCATCCCTAGCAAAAACAGGAAAATGTTTCTGGACACAATAAGTGATTGTGAGACAAGGAGATTACCATCTATTTATAAGGAAAACGTAGTGCCCTCTACAGATGCTCAATGCAATGTGTAGCTCTGAATTACGAAAATGCTGTCTCCCATAGACTCCACTATAATCAAATGATCCAAATTTTTAAAAAATGATGTAATTTAATTAATCCTTATTGGAAGCAAAACCTATTGGGTTTATATAAAAAGGATTCGATCCACCGGTAATAAGGCTTGATTTGTCGCGTGGGATTAAACCAGGGGTGTCAGTAGGGATTTTCGTGTTTTGTAACTAGAGAAAACAGATACCCTGTATTTCCTCAGTTCTAGACAAAGATCAATGAATCAATGAATAAAAAATGAACCGTATGATGTAATTTAAAAAAGAAGAATTAATTTAAACACCGATCAACTCTACCAATTAATTAGTACTGGACTCTCACTATTCCATATTTGTATACGGTACTGTATATTTAACGTTTCCATCATTTTCTAGTAGACTTGGTTTTTGAAGAATCAAATTACGGAAAGATCCGTTAACCCGAAAACCCCAGGTCCCAAGCATTCTGGTTATCAGGTCCTGTACCCCTGTAGCTTTTTTTTTTTTTTAGATCCCATATACTGTATGTAGATCTATATATACAGTATATACACAACCATGGAAGCCTCAGGTGCATTATGCTGGAGGTTGAACTGCAAGCGTCTCATTTGATGAAGCATTTTGCCAATTTCCAGTATATTAGAGAGATGAGGTTCAATTGAAAATAGGGATGCACCGAATCCACTATTTTGGATCCGGCCGAACCCCCGAATCCTTGTGAAAGATTCGGCCGAATACCGAACTGAATCCAAACCCTAATTTGCATATGCAAATTAGGGGTGGGAAGGGGAAAACATTTTTTACTTCCTTGTTTTCGGACAAAAAGTCAAATGATTTCCCTCCCCACCCCTAATTTACATATGCAAATTAGGATTCGGATTTGGTTCGGCCAGGCAGAAGGATTCGGCCGAATCCGAATCTTGCTGAAAAAGGCCGAATCCCGAACCGAATCCTGGTGCATCCCTAATTGAAAACAGCGTATTTCATATTAAACTTGAGTTACACTTCTAAGTGTCATCATTGCAGGACTAGTTATTGAGTAACAAGAGGTTTGGTGATGGCTCTGAATACTTGTGTACAGCACTGTATTAGGAATAGTATAGTAAACCAGCAATGTGTGCTTATATAAAGGCACATACAGAGGCGACACGAAGCCTGCACTCTTATAACAATACAGTAAGCTTTGGGCTTGCGAGTTAAGAGCATGAAATACTGTACATTTACATGGCGGCCACTCTAAGGAGCGTGGGAAAATGCCGGCAGCCCAGCAGCATTGACAAAAGCCAGAGTAATGAAAACACCTCTCCTGCTGCTTCCCCGGATTGTTCCCATTCATCCCGTGCCCTGGAGAAGGGTAAACGATTGTCAGAAACCTACACAGCTTTGTAGCAACCGCACACAATTCATCGCCGAGCTCCAGTCCTTCTGCCCTTCCCATCAGTGACATGAACTCATTCGGGGAGGAACGGGGAGGCGGGGGGGGGGGGGTCCAACATCAAAACCAAAGAAGAACGGCATGAACTCAGATCCCACAAAGAGGCTTGTACAAAAAAAAACTGAAAACTTTATTTTAGAGCAAAAAATCGATCAATACATAGCCTTACGCGTTTTGCGCCATCTGGCACTTAATCATAGGCTTGAATAAAAGGCAGACCGGTATATGGCAGATATATACCCCAGACCCACCAATCACCACAATACTTCTATTAACCAATGGAGAATGGAGGGGCATTAAAATCCAACCCACCTACAAAACGGTACCATTCACTTTATACCTGAAGCCTCTTTTTCTGTTCAGGGTCTGATAATTGGAATTGGGGCCACTTATTTCTAGGACTCCCATGGAATTTATACAGTGGGCCACATATGGATATAGATATATACGTGTTTATTAACATATGTGACAACTATTTACATTTACGCATCAAAATCACCCAGTGGGTTCTAGGCCTAGACCCTATCCCCGCTGGCACTACCCCAGGCAGCTGATCTCCCTTAACATGATTAAGGGAGGTTTCATTTACACATGATCGGGGAAAGGGGTAGGGAGGTGGCGACTGCCCTTGTTGTGGGCTCATTGGGGGTGCAGGGACCCCGGGGGGCAGAAGCACCGATGGGCCCTACACCCACCAGTCTGACCCTGGTCCTATTGTTTGGTTCAACAATGAGCTCAGTTTTCCTCCAGGCCAACTAATCAGAAGTGATGAGCAAATTTATTCGCCAGTCATGGATTCGCAGTGAAATTCCGAATTTTGCAAGGTGTACATTTTTTCATAAACTGCAGTGAACATTCACCATGGGAAAATCGGATGAGAAAAAACGCCCATGAGAAAAACGCCCATTGACTTTAATGCATTTGGAGAAAAAAAGTCACCATAGAAAAAACACCATTGACTTTACTGCATTAGGACAAAAAAAGTCGACACAAGAAAAAACGGCATTAACTTTAGTGCATTTGGAGAAAAAAGTCGCCATAAGAAAAAACGCCCTTTGACTTTAATGAATTTGGAGAAAAAGATCACTGTAAGAAAAAATGCCCATTGACTTTAATACTTTAGGATAAAAAAAGTCACCATAAAAAACAACGCCCATTGACTTTAATGCATTTGGAGAAAAAAATCACTGTAAGAAAAAACACCCATTGACTTTAATGCTTTAGGATAAAAAAAGTCGCCATAAAAAACAACGCCCACTGACTTTAATGCATTTGGAGAAAAAAATCATTGTAAGAAAAAACGCCCATTGACTTTAATGCATTTGGAGAAAAAAATCACTGTAAGAAAAAACACCCATTGACTTTAATGCATTAGGACAAAAAAGTCGCCATAAGAAGAAAAGCCCATTGACTTTAATGCATTTGGAGAAAAAAATCACAGTAAGGAAAAAAAATTCGCCATAATGCATTAGGACAAAAAATTTGCCATAAGAAAAAACGCCCATTGACTTTAATGCATTTGGAGCAAGAAAAAAAGTTGCTGCATGCGTAAAAATTTGACACGTGTAAAAACGGCCATTGACTTCAATGTGTTTTGCAAAATTTCTCCATTTTGCAAATCTTTTTGCAGTTTCACAAATTTTTCGGCAAAGCAAAATGGGCCAGATTTGCTCCTCTCTACTAATCAGCTCACTTTGGCCACACATTCAGAAGTCAGAACAGGCAGTGCAGAGAATAGAAAGGGTCAGACATTAGCAAAGGGTTTGGGAAAACCCACCTGACTCTAGAGGGGCCAAACAACAGTCAGATACCGCTGGGTTTTTTTTTTTTAAATTATTAAGTATGAAGGAGAATTGCTTAGATATACATTTTCTTTTATTAGGTAAGAAAGGGTTTTTGGGTTTTGAGTTCCCATTTAAGGAATGAAAAGTTCAACAAGGAGCATCATGGGCAAAAAAGCCTTTGCCACAATCTCCAGAGTGTAAAACAGAGGATTTCCTAGACTTTAATGGGGACAAAGTCAGCAGGTACTTGTACACGTGTCTATTAGCAGCAGGGAAAGACATACCCCATTATAGCCAAATATTAATAACTTGCCCTGCAGTCTTCTTTCTTTTGTCTTCTTTAAACTCACACTAATCACTGCTAACATCCAACTTACCTACACAAGTATCACACATGCACTGGGGGTTCTATTCCCCTGTACTAAGCACAATTCAGCAGGAACAGTCCCTAAGTTTGTTCATAGTCTGTACAGAGAGATCCCATAAAACTATGGTACATAGGTATTGCCTGTACTAAGCACAATTCAGCAGGAACAGTCCCTAAGTTTGCTTATAGTCTATATAGAGAAATCCCATAAAACCTAGCTATCAGAAATCAAAAAAGAGTGCATACATTTTATACAGATTAAGATATAATTAATCCTTATTGGAGGCAGAGCCAGCCTATTGGCTTCATTTAATGTTTACATGATGACTTAAGGTATGAAGATCCATATTACAGAAAGATCCATTAATCTGAAAGCTGGGTACGGAGCATTCTGGATAACAGATCCCATTGCTATAAAAAAGACAAAGTATATACAGGTATGGGATCCATTTTCCAGAAACCCATTATCTAGAAAGCTGCAAATTACAGAAAGGCCGTCTCCCATAGACTCCATTTTATCCAAATAGTCCAAATTTTAAAAACTGATTTTCCTGTAAAAATAAAACAGTCGCTTGTACTTGATCCCAACTAAGATATAATTAATCCTTATTGGAGGCAAAACCAGTCTATTGGGTTTATTTCATGTTTATATGATTTTCTAGTAGACTTAAGGTATGAAGATTCAAATTATGGAAAGATCTGTTACCCAGAAAACCCCAGGTCCTGAGAATTCTGGATAACAGGTCCCATACCTGTACCTTGTACTTGATCCCATCTAAGATATAATTAATCCTTATTGGAGGCAAAACCAGCCTATTGGCTTTATTTAATGTTTATATGATTTTCTAGTAGACTTAAGGTATAAAGATCCAAATTATGGAAAGATTTCTGTTACCCAGAAAACCCCAGGTCCTGAGAATTCTGGATAACAGGTCCCATACCTGTACCTTGTACTTGATCCCAACTAAGATATAATTAATCCTTATTGGAGGCAAAACCAGCCTATTGGCTTTATTTAATGTTTATATGATTTTCTAGTAGATCCAAATAAGAGAGAGATCTGTTATCTGGAAAGCCCCAGGTCTCGAGCATTCTGGATAACAGGTCCCATACCTGTACAATTCCAGTTTAGAAGTAATGTGTAAAATTGCAATTTATTTCATTAGGCACAAATTTTAGGTTTATATGACCTTTAACGTGTCCTGCAAGTATCGTTTTCACGTGAGCGGCGTATTTAATTGGTTAGCAGAGGACAAAGAGCTAACAAGGTACCATCATTCCTATTGCCTCTCACTCCTTCGCAATTTCTAGAGCAGAATTCAAACCCGCAACAAAAATATTTCTTGTTTATAAACCTACAAAGACTTTTCAACTTGTTTAGTCAAGATGTTAAAAAGTTCAACATTTTCACCAAAGGAGGATGGGGGGGGGAGGCTCTTGAGTGCAGAAGGACAGAAAGAAAAATAAACATCAGCAATAGTCTCATTCATGAGTGCTTTATGCCAGAGACACATTGCGAGCAGCTGTCCGGAGAAAAAGGAAAAATAAATAGGGCCCAATGAGACGCAAAGAAGGCAAGCGTATCTCTTTAATCATGCCCGTGAGGATACAATGCTAAATCAATTCATTCTGCAACTTGTTGACATTTCCTTTTTTTTTTCTCTCTCTCTTCGGTTTAGGCAACGGCCTTTATTAGTAAACTGTTCATTAAATTCATCTCCCAATAGGAGGAGGTTCAGCCAGTGACACAGAAATCTCTTCACTTTGTATATTTATCCTCTTTCCTATGAGCCCGTTGCTGCTAATAAATTGTAAACCAATTGCCTTCTATGCTTAACCCCCTTGGTCTTCTTTTAAACAGATGCCGTTACTGTCAGATTTAGCACAGCCAATCCTTATTCTAACTGGGGGGTTTTTTTTTGTTGTGCTCCGGGCAGAACTGCAACATAGATCATCTTACTAATGAGCAGATTAGTGTAAAAGATAAACATCTCTCTGTATATGATATTATTTCCCCTACTGTATATTATAAATATATCAGAGGAACTCTGAGTATCACTCATGTATTATAAGGGATAATGTACCCCCTACTGTAAATGATAAGGATATTAGAAGTCACCGAGGGGTTGTTTTGTGACCATATAAAGGCACAAGGCTGCAGGCTGAGTTATACAGGGAACTCTGAGTATCACTCATGTATTATAAGGGATAATGTACCCCCTACTGTAAATGATAAGGATATTAGAAGTCACTGAGGGGTTGTTCTGTGACCATATAAAGGCACAAGGCTGCAGGCTGAGTTATACAGGGAACTCTGAGTATCACTCATGTATTATAAGGGATAATGTACCCCCTATTGTAAATGATAAGGATATTAGAAGTCACTGAGGGTTCTTTTGACCATAGAAAGGCTGCAGACTAATTTATATATGTCAGGAAACTATGGGTTTTATTACCTATGATAATAGATAATCATTTAAAAGTTTTGTGATGGCCACAGTAACATGAAATACTACACAGAATTCAGTGCATACGCTTATAATATACAAGTGTGAATTCCAACACAACTGGAATCTGGCCTCAGAGCTCTGGTTGGAAGTACAGCTGACAGAGTAGATAAAAAAAGTGCATTACACTAACATTAGAGGGGTGGTTTACCTTTAAGTTAACTTTTAGTAAGTTTGGAAAATTCTAAGCAACTTTTCAATTGGACTTGTTTTGTCTTTTTTTTTTTAGTTTTTTAATAATTTGCCTTCATCTTCTAACTCTTTCCAACTTCCAAATGGGGGTCACTGACCCCATCTAAAAGACAAATGCTCTGTAAGGCTAAAAAGTTATTGTTATTGCTACTTTTTATTCCTTATCTTTCTATTTAGGCCTGCCCTATTCATATTCCAGTCTCTTATCCATATCCCAGCTGGTTGCTAGGGGAATTCCGACCTTAGCAACCAGATGGCTGAAATTACAAACTGGAGAGCTGCTGAATAAAAAGCTAAATAACTCAAAAACCACAAATAATAAAAAATAAAAACCAATTGCAAATTGTCTCAAAATACCCCTCTCTACATCATACTAACAGTTTATTTAAAGGTGAACAACCCCTTAACTACATAAGAAAAAAACATAGGGGGTTATTTACTAAACTCCAAATGCAAAAATCCCAAAAAATTCATCATTTTATTTTTTATAAAGGATCGATATTTATTAAGCCCTGGGGATGGAAAAGTCAGAATCAGAAAATCCAACATCTCAGACCTGCAAAGGTTGCATACAAGTCAATGGGAGAAGACCCAATGATTTTTTTTTTTTTATGTGCGCTTGGTTTCATGCAATACCCCGAAGTTTTCGGATAAAAATTTGAATTTTCGAGTGAAAAATCAGAAAAAACCCGATAAAAAATCCGAAGAAAATTTGGAAAATCTGATTTCCCCCCCCCCCGACAAAGCAAATTTTTGGGAAAATGTAATAATAAGGGGGTTATTTACTAAACTGAATGCAAAAATCCGTGAAAAATTAGTGCTATTTTTCTATAAAATCTAATTTTTGAAAAATCATGAATTTTACATAAGTTATTAAACCCCGACGATGGAAATGTCTGAATCAAAAAATACGAAATCTCAGATCTGTCGAAGTTGCATATACGTCAATGGGAGAAGTCCCAATGATTTTTTGATGTACGCTGGGTTTCGTGCAATACCCCGGGTGAAAAAATCATGAAAATCTGATTTTCCCATAAAGCAAATTTTCAGGAAAATTTAATAATAAATAAGTGTTAAAAAACCCGAGCGGATTTGATCGGAGTCGCCTGTAGCACAATATATTCAGATAAGTTCGGACTTCGATAAATAACTCCCATAATGTGAAGGGGTCAATTTGCAGAATTTAATGAGATGGGATAAGAGACTATGGCGCAAATTCACTAAGCGCCGAACGCTAGCGTTAATTCGCTAGCGTTTGGCATTTTCGCTACTGCGCAAATTCACTAACAAACGCTGGCGTATTTTCGCTAGTGTTACTTCGCATCCTTACACCAGGCGAATTTTCGCTAGCGATGTAACTACGCAAATTCACTAACTTGCGCAGTGTACTGAACGCTACCTTTTACGCTAGACTTCCTTCGCCTCCTCAGACCTGGCGAAGCGCAATAGAGTAGATAGGGATTGTTTCCAAAAAAGTCAAAATTTTTTCTAAGTCCCAAAAAACGCTGGCGTGTTTTCTACATGATGGGTGATAGGCTGAAAAAGATCGAAAAAATTTTTGGGGCTCCCCTCCTTCCCCCCTACATTTCCTGACTCATGGCAACTTACCTAGACAGTGGGCACATGTGTAGGGCAAAATAACATTTTTATTTGCTGATTTGAAGGTTTTCTAGGCATTTGTAGTGCTGATACGTGTTCCTCCATTGAAATTTGAATTTCGCGCCGTATGCAAATTAGCCTTCGCTAGCGTAACTTCGCTTTATATAGCGAATCAACGCTAGCGCAACTTCGCAACCTTACACTTCCCCTGTGCGCAACTTCGGATTTTAGTGAATTTGCGGAGCGCTGGCGAAACTACGCCTGGCGAAGTGCGGCGAAGTTGCGCCCAGAAAAGGATTACCATGTATACTTATTAAGCATTATTTAGGGTAAAAGCAAACTGAGATAAACTGTACTTATATATTATTATTTTTTGCTTTTTTTATGAGCCAAGCTTAATTTTAGGTCCTATATTCCCAATGAAGCGAATTGCATTATAACAACTCGGGGATAATTAAAACACGGAGCAATTTCGATGAAACCCGTTCAGTCTGCAAAGGCAAAAGATGGAGGAGAAATGAATCATTAGGCCCGGTTCATTTATAGAAGGAAAAGAAAGTGTATTTTGAGCCAACACATTAGGGCTTTCACACATTGTTCAAGTCTGATGTAAGTTTTAATGAAAGAAAAACAAGCAGTATAGTGTATTTATTTAAACATATCCGTCTGAGGCTAAAATAGGCCACATTGTAACAAACACTGCGAGAAATCTGTTTCCACGTAGTTTTCTGCTGATAATTAACAGAATAAATTTGTGGTTCAGACATTCTGGGTTTATTTGTTACAGTGAAGGCTTACTAATTATCCAGCTTTAAGGAAAAAAAAAAAAAGGTCAGTGCAAGTCATTATGAAACTGTATATTTTGGGGGGAAATAGGAGACGGCGTTTATTGGAGGGCACATGAATGGAGCGAATGTGCTACAAACGGCTGCATTTTGCACCCAGACACATTAAAGGGTTTTATTTTTTCCTCCTAAATCACAGCGAGGCGGATTTATCGAACATGGATACGCGGCTACAAGAATACACAAGGGCTTCATTTTTACAGCCGTGCCATCAGTTAATAGCCAAGTCTCTGAGAATCGGGGACATCGAAATGTTGGAAAACGGACCAGTCAGCCGGCTCCAAAAAAAAAAAAAGCGTGGGATACTCAAGGAAATTCATATTTACAGGAATCTACAGAGAGTTGTTTGTTTTCGGAAACTGCAACTTGGCTCTTTTGGTCGAAAATCAATAAAATCGGATCTAGAGAAAACATGATGGAGGCGTAATGTGCCAGTCTGGAGGGTAAGCAAGCGGGGCGCAATGTCAGGCACGTGCCAATCTCATAACTAGGAAACGGATTCTAGAAATAACATTTGCATTACTGTGGAACACTCTCTAATATAAAGATTTTATTCTACATTAGAGATTCTGATTCTAAAATCCCAAAAATGGGTCACTGTGTTTATAGGGATTCTGTCATGATTTTTATGGCGTCGTTTTTATTTCTAAATGACACTGTTTACACTGCAAATAATTCACTGTACAATATAAAATGTCATTCCTGAAGCAGCAAGTGTATTTAGTTGTAATATTGGTGTGTAGGTGCATCTCAGCTCATTTTGCCTGGCCATTAGTGATGTGCGGCTCAGGGTTTTCCTGGCCCGCACCCGACCCTAACCCGCCCGCCTGCACCCACGCTTCCGGAGTCCTTTTATAAACCCGCGCCGCCGATGACGTCACAAATGGGGCGGGGCGAGTAGACGCAAGACTATAAAAACGGAACCCAGAAGTTGGATGCCGGCATTTGAAGGTGGCGGGCAGGGAGAGCAGGAGAAGAGCTCAACCCGCACCCGCGAGGAGCAGTGCGAGGTCGACCCGAACCTGCCCGACCCGTGGGTCCCGCGGGTATCGGGTAGGCCCGCACATCACTACTGGCCATGTGCTTTCAGAAAGAGCCAGCACTTTAGGATGGAACTGCTTTCTGGCAGGCTGTTGTTTCTCCTACTCAATGTAACTGAATGTGTCTCAGTGGGACCTGGATTTTACTATTGAGTGCTGTTCTTAGATCTACCAGGCAGCTGGTATCTTGTGTTAGGGAGCTGTTACTACAAAAGTCTTGAGCCACGCCAAACCAGAGACAGCGCTGATCCATTCGTGGCCGCTGCCGCATAAAGCGAGAACCAGGTACTTACTGGCAGGGGGTGTCAGAGGGGAGGGTGGGGGGCCCAGTGAAAGGTGTTTGGGCCCCTGATGCGGCAGCCCCGGTGGGTCTGGGCTCCCCCAGTCCTATGCTGCTTATCACAAGGACAATCCAAACTTTTACACGGAGGAAAAAAAACGAAGGGAACAATATATAGTGTTACTGACACTAGGAATTCACTATTTATATTCTGTGCTGCGCGGGTCCATTTTTTGGAACCTGTACTGGACCCGCAATCCGCAACCCGGATTCTTACCCGCTACATGACCCGACTCGCAAGTACCTTATCTGCAACCCGGACCTGCGACCCGCTGACCAAAGAGAATCAGTAAGTGATGTCATTGTAAACTGGAAGTGACATCATCGGAAGTAGGCATGATCAGAAAAAAAGGAGTAAAACAGGAAGTGCTGTCATTGTAAATTGGAAGTGACATCATGGGAAGTAGCCGTGATTAGAAAAAAAGAAGTAAAAATCGCTATTGAGAAGACCCGCGGCCCGACCCACGCAGAACTACTGACCCGCGTCTATACCGACAAGGTTTTTGCGGGTAACCCGCGGGTATCAGACCCGCTGCAGGACTCTATTCTGTGCTTTAATGATTCACACCCGCACACAAAACAACTCTCTAAACACTTTCACCCACGTGTATGATTTTTGCCGAGGAGTAAGGATTTGGGTGGATAATAGCGCTCAGTGGCGTTGCTGAGAAACACCAAGCACTAACATCCCACTGAGCAGAATTAAACACATTCAGATGAATTAAAGATCAGCTTTAATAAACGTTTCACTGTTTTGCTGAAAAGCTAAATACTTCTGGATTCCCCAGTCTGATCTCTATTAACCCATAACAAATGTTCAGTAACACTGAGCTAAAGGGATGACACAGTCTAATAACATTACAGCCATTGTTCCATGAAGGCAAACCCAGAATAAACCCAGAATCAATTTGGCATAGTTAAAAAGTGTCTGTTCATGTGAGGACTTGCAAACTTCTTGTGTCTTGAGAAAAGTCACTAACATGAGCCACTGAGGGGGAGTTGGGAAAAAAAACTGTTGTTTTTGGGCTAAATTGAGTTTACTTACTGCTGCCTGATTATTAAAGGGCCAGTAACACCAATGAATATGCACTTATCCTGCAAGTCTGATATTCATTTGTGGGCCTTTAATGATGGTAAGCTCTACTGAACAGGGCCCTCTTTACCTCCTGTATCAGAATGTAATTTGTAGATTTGATGTATATGGCCTTTATTCCACACTCCCACAACCTCCAGGCTTTCAAACGATCAGTTAGAATGTAAGCTCTTGCAAGCAGGGGGCTCACCCTATTGTCTCCTATCAATATGCAATTTTACCTGTGTGTATATCTGGCCGAAATGTTTTCTGTATATGTAATTGCCTTGTCTTGTATTTGTGGCCTAGGGTTGCTACCTGTCCGGTTTTCACCTGGACAGCCCAGTTTTTGGAAGGCCTGTTCGGGTTTAAACTGCCTGTATGGATTTCCAAATTAGGAAATCCAGACAAGACATTGAAGTAAATGACATGGCATTCAGCCAACCGCTGATCGCCAACCTTGGCATCATCAACCCTGCCCCTACAGCACTGGCCCCGCCTCCTACATCACCGGCCCCGCCCCTACATCACCCGCCCCCTGCCCGGAGTTGGGCAAGCAGAAAGGTGGCAACCCTATAATGTAGCTCCGTACGGTGTAATGGAGATGATGTCGCTATTTAAGTAATAATAATAATAATAATAGGTCTTTTGGGGTAAATATGGGGGTTGCAAATATGGATGATCCAAGTCTCCTTAGCATGGAACAGACTGGGTGGAATTTAGTTTAGACATTAGATAATATGTTATCTATATTGGTCAGCCTATGACTACCGTATATACTCGAGTATAAGCCGAGTTTTTCAGCCCCCAAAATATGCTGAAAAACGCTACCTCGGCTTATACTCGGGTCAAGTGCAAAAACGGTCGCCGGCGTCCAAGAATAGTCTCCAAGAATATTCGCTGGCGTCCAAGAATGGTCGAATTTTTTGATTGAAACTTACCAGAAGCTGCTGCATTTCTCACCCTCGGCTTATACTCGAGTCAATAAGCTTTCCCAGTTTTTGGAGGTAAAATTAGGTACCTCGGCTTATACTCGGGACGGCTTATACTGGAGTACGGTATGTGTCCCCTAGTGACACGAAATGCGTCAGGCGTTTGTTTGAATCATCATGTTGTGTGTCTTTTATCATGTGTATTCTTTTAACGTTAACACTTCGGCTCCTAGTTTTCAACTATTTGTGGTCCGGGTATGTGCCAGCCGGCATTGATGTTTTCCTGTGCAAATTCCCTCCGCTGAAGTTCTGGGACAAGAGTGTGCGGATCCACCGTGTTTAGCAGTAGGGATTTACTTTGACACCAACAACAGTGCTTGTTCTGCCTTTTAAACAGATAATAAAAAGCTTAATATTTTGAGTCACTGGTCCTTTTAGCATTCATTAGGTACAGTCACTGTTCATTGCAACTGATTTATGATTCTGTCATGATTTTTATGATGTAGTTTTTATTTCTAAATGACATGGTTTACACTGAAAATAATTCACTCTACAATATAAAATCTCATTCCTGATCCAACAAATGTATTTATTTTAGTTGTAATATTGGTGTGTAGGTGCATCTCAGCTCATTTTGCCTGGTCATGTGATTTCAGAAAGAGCCAGCACTTTAGGATGGAACTGCTTTCTGGCAGGCTGTTGTATCTCTTACTCAATGTAACTGAATGTGTCTCAGTGGGACCTGGATTTTACTATTGAGTGCTGTTCTTATATCTACCAGGCAGCTGTTATCTTGTGTTAGGGAGCTGCTATCTGGTTACCTTCCCGCTATTCTGTTGTTTGGCTGCTGGGGCGGGGAAGGGAGGGGAGTGATATCACTCCAAATTGCAGTACAGCAGTAAAAAGTGATTGAAGTTTCAGAGCACAAGTCACATGACTGGGGGCAGCTGGGAAACTGACAATATGTCTAGCCCCATGTCAGATTTCAAAATTAAATATAAAAAAAATCTGTTTACTCTTTTAAAGAAACAGATTTCAGTGCAGAATTCTGCTGGAACTATTAACTGATGCGTTTTCCCATGACAGTATCCCTTTAAGGATTCCAAGCAACTCCATCTGTTGTTTTAATAGATGAAACATTTCCTGCCAATCAATTCATCCCACTCACAATACCGTCCCTATCACCCACAATCATGGGTGTAATCGACGCAAACCCCAACCAAGTAGTAAAAACGATGTATTAAACGGGCCACTAAAATGCGTTAAGCGTTGCGTAAAATGTTCTTACCCAGACAGTTGTGACCGTCATGAGCCAACATAAATCCATCGTAGCACGTGCAGCGATAGTTTCCAGGGATATTGATACATTCATGAACGCAGCCGCCATTGTACTCATTGTCACATTCCTCGATATCTGTAATAAAGAATAACTAATTAGTATCACACACATCAGTCTTTACAGTAACTGCACCAGTAATTGCTCAAAGCTCCATTGATGAACTCTCTTTCCATCACTAATCCTTTGATCGAACGATTAAATCCTTCGAATCGAACGATTCGAAGGATTTTAATCCAACGATCGAAGGATTATCCTTCGACCAAAAAAACTTAGGAAAGCCTATGGGGACCTTCCCCATAGGCTAACATTGACTTCGGTAGCTTTTAGATGGCGAACTAGGGGGTCGAAGTTTTTTCTTAAAGAGACAGTACTTCGACTATCGAATAGTTGAATAGTCAAACGATTTTAGTTTGAATCCTTCGATTCGAAGTCGAAGGTCGAAGTAGCGGATTCGATGGTCGAAGTAGCCCAAAAAACACTTCAAAAGTTTTTTAACTTCGAATCCTTCATTCGAAGTTAGTGAATCGGCCCCCTACACTGATTGTCCAGACTGGTAGTCAGGAGCTCTTCCCCTTTAAAATGAACTTACAGTATGGTTCCAAATTGCACTTGGTCTTCATTTTAACTTCTTTGTGGTTTGTGTGCAATTTACATTTTTTTCGCTCTGCCACTCTCAGACTTGCCATTTAAACATTATCGGGTTGCTATGGGTAAGTCTAGCAACAGGAGATAAATAGTAGAGGGTCTCCCAAAAACACTACAGATGCACAGAATCCAGGATTCGGTTCGGGATTCAGCCTTTTTCAGTAGGATTCAGATTCGGCAGAATCCTTCTGCCCAGCCGAAACAAATTTGCATATGCAAATTAGGTGAGGGAAATCCAGTGGAAGTAAAAAATGTTTCCCCTTCCCACCCCTAAATTGCATATGCAAATTACAATTTGGTTCGGTATTCAGGCGAATCTTTCGCGAAGGATTCAGGGGTTCGGCAGAATCCAAAATAGTGGATTCGGTGCATCCCTAAACACGACACAGGCAATAACTAATAACAATAAAAATGAAGCTGCCAAGTTTGGGTTCAGAGACTACAATTAGGGTTGCACCGAATCCAGGATCCGGTTTGGGATTCAGCCTTTTTCAGCAGGATTCAGATTCAGCCGAATCCTTGGGCCTGGTTGAACTGAATCCGGATCCTTATTTGCATATTAGGATTCGGTTTGGAATTCAGTTGAATCGTTCACAAAGGATTCGGGGATGTGGCCTAATCTCAATACAATCACCAGCAGGGTCAGCAACTTTAAGGAATGCTTACCAAGGAGCATAATTGGTATTATTTAGGGATGCACCGAATCCACTATTTTGGATTTGGCTGAACCCCCGAATCCTTCGTGAAAGATTCGGCGGAATACCGAACCGAATCCGAACGTGAAAGGGGAAAATATTTTTTACTTCCTTGTTTTGTGACAAAAAGTCACGCAATTTCCCTCCCCGCCCCTAATTTGCATATGCAAATTTGGATTCGGATTTGGTTCGGCCGGGCAGAAGGATTCGGCCGAATCCGAATCCTGCTGAAAAAGGCCGAATCCCGAACCGAATCCTGGATTCGGTGCATCCCTAGTATTATTATTTGTATTTTGAATTATTTTACTCTAATTCTATTCATACGTTGTTGCTTGTCAGGAATCCTAGCCACAGAATAGCAGTTTTTTTTAAAATGCAAATAAAAAGTGAAATCAATACAAGGTAAAACACAAAATAAAATACATATATATATAATATATATACTCCTGTGATCCATATGGGCAGTATACATAAATAGTTTTTGTTCTGTTGCCATACAAAGCAAGTTATGAGCCTACAAATGTTTCACATTTTATTCCTTTTTAAAATGAGTTTCCCTTTTAAACGTCCCTGCCCCGGCTGATTTATGAGACAGTGTTCCCGATGCAAAACCCTCCAACTGGTCCCATGATCTCTGCTGTTTGAAGATCACGGCTACCCCAAGTGTCTCTTACAATATTTATTCAGAGAGGAGACTGTTATGGACACACAATGCAGCAGGCTTCTCTCAGCTCTCACATTTGTTTTTCTAAGAAGCTGAAAGCATTTAAAAGAACAACAATTGGGAACAAATTACTCCATACAGAGGCCGGGGTATTATTTTAGGCTTTTTCTGCCGAAGATAATTTGTTACCTGCGGTTTTCTAGGAGAGAGAGCGGCTTTTTGTGTTTCCTATTTTTTTTGAAGACATATTCCTTGCTGTCCTTTCTAATGATTCCCTTGAATGCATTCCGCTAACCTCAGAATGAAATTGGATTCTCATATAAATGCTGTGCATTTGGCTGCACCACAGAAAGCTCAACTTAAAACATTTTCCTCTTCCAATAAATCTAAGCCAGCTATTTTATTGTGCGACTTCTGGAAATATCACCCATTTAAAAGCTGAAATTAGATATGTTATTTTTAAAAGGAAAAGGGAATGTGCATGTTTTCCTTGTGTGAATAAACCAGACTGGGAATATACTCATAATAAGCCAGAGCCATACTGGTGTAACTTACAGTGAAGAACTACTAAGTCTCAGTGATGCCAGGGGCACCCTAAGCTTGCAGTGCCCGAGACCCCCATCATGGACCACCTATTTTATCCAAACGGTTCTTGCTTTGTGGTGACAATTCTGACCTGTTCATTATAATTAATGTAATTATTTACCTTTATACAGTATTTAGACCCTGCACTATTTATCCTCCAATTTGGCATTCAAAGATCTACCTGTTTCTTATAGCAAAGATCTACCTGGTTCCTATGGCAAAGATCTACTTGGTTCCTATGGTAAAAATCTACCTGGTTCCTATGGCAAATATCTACCTGGTTCCTATGGCAAAGATCTACCTGGTTCCTATGGCAACAATCTACCTGGTTCCTATAGCAAAGATCTACCTGGTTCCTATGGCAAATATCTACCTGGTTCCTATGGTAAAAATCTACCTGGTTCCTATGGCAAATATCTTCCTGGTTCCTATGGCAAAGATCTACCTGGTTCCTATGGCAAAGATCTACCTGGTTCCTATGGCAAAGATCTACTTGGTTCCTATGGTAAAAATCTACCTGGTTCCTATGGCAAATATCTTCCTGGTTCCTATGGCAAAGATCTACCTGGCTCATATGGCAAAGATCTACTTGATTCCTATGGTAAAAATATACCTGGTTGCTATGGCAAAGATCTTCCTGGTTCCTATGGTAAAAATCGACCTGGTTCCTATAGCAAATATCTTCCTGGTTCCTATGGCAACGATCTACCTGGTTCCTATGTCAAAGATCTACTTGATTCCTATGGTAAAAATATACCTGGTTCCTATGGCAAATATCTTCCTGGTTCCTATGGCAAAGATCTACCTGGTTCCTAGGGCAAAGAGTTACCTGGTTTCTAGGGCAAATATCTACCTGGTTTCTAGGGCAAATATCTACCTGGTTACTATGGCAAAAAGCTACCTGGTTCCTATGCCAAAGAGCTACCTGGGTCCTATGGTCAACCACTATCTGGGTGCTAGGGCAAAGCACCATTTGGTTGCTAGGGAAAACCACCACCTGGAGCTGGGGCAGGCAAGGTTCTTTAATGCCAAAATGAAGAGCTGCAGTTTTACAATACGAAATGCACAAAAAATAAATAATCATTACCGAATTTTGCAACAGTTAACACTGCTGCATTGGGATCCTGGAGTTTATTTCCAGCCAGGCGACCATCCACAAGGAGTTTGTTTTCACCATGCATATGTTCCCTCCAGGTACCCCGAGTTTCTTCCAGGTACCCTGGTTTTCTCCCACACTCCAAAAACATGCATGCAGATTTACTGGCTCCTAAATAAAAGTATCCCTAGTGTGTGTGTGAATGTGATTGGGACCTTAGATTGTAAGCTCCACTGGGACAGGGACTGAAGGGAATGTCTTCTAATCTCTGAAAAGCGATGTTGGCGCTATATAAAGGTTAAAGGGAGACTGTCATGGGAAAAAAAATTTTTTTTCAAAATGAATCGGTTAATAGTGCTGCTCCAGCAGAATTTTGCACTGAAATCTATTTCTCAAAAGAGCAAACAGATTTTTTTATATTCAATTTTGAAATCTGACATGGGGCTAGACATATTGTCAATTTCCCAGCTGCCCCAAGTCATGTGACTTGTGCTCTGATAAACTTCAATCACTTTACTGCTGTACTGCAAGTTGAAGTGATATCACCCCCTCCCCTCCAGCAGCCAAACAACAGAACAATGGGAAGGTAACCAGATAGCAGCTCCCTAACACAAGATAACAGCTGCCTGGTAGATCTAAGAACAACACTCAATAGTAAAATCCAGGTCCCACTGAGACACATTCAGTTACATTGAGATGGAAAAACAGCAGCCTGCCAGAAAGCATTTCTCTCCTAAAGTGCAGGCACAAGTCACATGACCAGGGGCAGCTGGGAAATTGACAAAATGTCTAGCCCCATGTCAGATTTCAAAATTGAATATAAAAAAATCTGTTTGCTCTTTTGAGAAATGGATGTCAGTGCAGAATTCTGCTGGAGCAGCACTATTAACTGATGTGTTTTGAAAAAAACATGTTTTCCGATGACAGGATCCCTTTAAACAGTTTATCACCCCCAAAATTCGGCTGCTTATAAGATTAATACAATATTATATATATGATATATCTCTCCTAGTCTTCACCACAAAATGTCACCCTCCTTCATTGCTATAACCCCCCCCCCATGCAACAGATTTAGACAAAAGGTCAGGTAACATAAGGGGCTTATGACATTTCTCTGCTCCAAATTGTAATGGAAAACAACCATAAATAATGCTCATTTGGCCAGTGCGCAGGTTTATGTTGATATCTCTCACTTGGAGTGACAAGAGTTCAAGAAAATGTGTTTAAATATTAATTAGAGCAGATTTAAGCCTTGTAGACATAGACTTATTAGCGGGTCAAGACGACCCTTTTCTTGGCCAGAAGGGGTGCGACTAAATGAAGTGGACACAAGTCACTGTGCCAGAAAATAAAAGGGCAGGTAAAACAGAAAACATTACTCCTCACCAAATCTATGAGTGGGTGGGAATTTGCTCAGGAATTCCAGTTTTTTTTGGGGGGAGGTTTGTCTCAAACGGTTGGTTACAGTAAATGCAGAGATGCAAAAATACTAAAACCTGTTTTTTTATACATCTTGATTAATACTACATATATTTTACCATTTTTCTTATTATATTTTTAATCTGTTCTTTCAAAACTCATGTTACAATTATAAATATTTCAAAAATATAATATCCCTTAGACAGTACAGTATGAGGGTATAGCTTATTGTGTGCCCAGAACATTCCTTCTCTGTATATTTGTATTTATACATATGGGAGGAGGAGGTGCCATATTGATTCCCTTAGACAGTACAGTATGAGGGTATAGCTTATTGTGTGCCCAGAACATTCCTTCTCTGTATATTTGTATTTATACATATGGGAGGAGGAGGTGCCATATTGATTCCCTTAGTCAGTACAGTATGAGGGTATAGCTTATTGTGTGCCCAGAACATTCCTTCTCTGTATATTTGTATTTATACATATGGGAGGAGGAGGTGCCATATTGATTCCCTTAGACAGTACAGTATGAGGGTATAGCTTATTGTGTGCCCAGAACATTCCTTCTCTGTATATTTGTATTTATACATATGGGAGGAGGAGGTGCCATATTGATTCCCTTAGACAGTACAGTATGAGGGTATAGCTTATTGTGTGCCCAGAACATTCCTTCTCTGTATATTTGTATTTATACATATGGGAGGAGGTGCCATATTGATTCCCTTAGACAGTACAGTATGAGGGTATAGCTTATTGTGTGCCCAGAACATTCCTACTCTGTATATTTGTATTTATACATATGGGAGGAGGAGGTGCCATATTGATTCCCTTAGACAGTACAGTATGAGGGTATAGCTTATTGTGTGCCCAGAACATTCCTACTCTGTATATTTGTATTTATACATATGGGAGGAGCAAGGGCCAGGGGTTCTGGAACAATTGTCAGTCAGGCCTCACCCCCAGTTTAATACTTTTAATGAAATAATAATTAGGATAAAGGTTCTGTATGTGACTTGGGTCAGAAAGCCTTTTGGTGCAGCAGAAGAGGAGACTGGTGCTTTAAAGCCTATGCGTGGGCCCAGATCAGCGAGGCTGGTTTCCAGATTGAGAAACGTTGATCTAAGGAATATTATGTTTGATTATAAGAATCCCAGCCATGTCTTTCCCCCGGCCGTGCCTAGACGTGTTTATTTTCAGACACCCACATGAACCCCCACCTCATCCCTATGGATATTACAATAACGTGTGAGTGGTGAGTGTTGACCAAAGTTATTTCAAATTTACAAACAGTCAAATGTCCAATAAAAATAAATCTTTCGCCCCGTACAACTGCGACTAAGTAACTTGACCAAGGCAGATGAATTCCACACAAGGTCGTCACAGGATGGACCTTTGAAGTGAGACTTGCCCGGCAGATGCTAAATTGTACTTCAAATATATAAAATACCCACAGGGAAAAAAAATCCCCGGCCTGGGTTGAAAGGAACAAGCGTGTAGAGTTTTATAGAATTAGGCTTTGTTTTATAGTCAAATCTATATTATTGGCATATGTTACAGGGGCAAACTAATCAGAAACATTAAAGGCCGTGTATCCTGCCTGCCTGCATTGTATTTCAAGTACTTGCCTGGTCTTTTCTTTTCTTTCTTGGGAACTGCTTGGGAAGACTATTCCCAAGCAGTTCATTACATTAACCATTTGAAATTTATATATATATATATATACACACACACACACACACACATATATATATATACAGGTATGTGATCTGTTATCCAGAATGGGACCTGAGGTTGTCCGGATCTTTCCCAAATCTGGATCTTCATACCTTAAGTCTACTAGAAAATCATATAAACATTAAATAAAAATCCAATAGGCTGATTTTGCCTCCAATAAGGATTAATTATATTTTAGTTGGGATCAAGTACAAGCTACTGTTTTATTATTATAGGTATGGGACCTGTTATCCAAAATGCTCGGGACCTGAGGTTTTCCGGATAGCAGATCTTTCCGTAATTTGGATCTTCATACCTTAAGTCTACTAGAAAATCATATAAACATGAAATAAATCCAATAGGCTGGTTTTGCTTCCAATAAGGATTAATTACAGTATATCTTAGTTGGGATCCAGTACAAAGCTGCTGTTTTATTATTATAGGTACGGGACCTGTTGTCCAAAATGCTTGGGACCTGGGGTTTCCTAATAACAGATCTTTCTGTAATTTGGATCTTCATACCTTAAATCTACTAGAAAATCATATAAACATGAAATAAAGCCAATAGGCTGGTTTTGCCTCCAATAAGGATTAATTATATCTTAGTTGGGATCAAGTACAAGCAACTGTTTTATTCAGTTCAAGTTTGCTTTTTGAATATCGGGTTTCCGGATAAGGGATCCTATACCTGTACTATGAATATGAGTTAATACTAATAAGGATAATGATTTATATCTTTAAAGGGGTGGTTCACCTTTATGTTAACTTACAGGATGTTATAGACTGGCCAGTTATAAGCAACATTTCAATTGGTTCTTATTAATTTATTTTTTATACTTTAATACTGAATTGCCTTCTTCTTCAGACTGATTTGCAGCTTTTAAATGGGAGTCATTGACCCCATGTAAAAACAAATGCTCTGTAAGGCTACAAATATATTATTATTGGGGTAACTACAGAGGAAGCAGACCCTGCAGCTGCAGGTGGGCTCAGGAGGTACAGAGGCCTCATGAGGCCAAAATTCATATACCATTTCAATGAATACCGGTAGAACAAGTCAACCTCTAGACATTTTGGGGGCCTGAAAAATAATTTGCTGTGGGGCCCAGTAATATCAAGTTATGCCACTGATTGTTATTGCTACTTTTTCTCATCTTTCTATTCAGGCCTCTCCTATTCATATTCCAGTCACTTATTCAAATCAATGCATGGTTGCTAGGGGACTTTGGACCCTGGTAACCAGATGGATGAAATTTCAAACTGGAGAGCTGCTGAATAAAAAGCAAAAACCACAAATAATGAAAAACTAAGACCAATTGCAAATTGTGTCAGAATATCACTCTCTACATCAGGGGTCCCCAACCTTTTTTCACCTGTGAGCCACATTCAAATGTAAAATGAGTTTGGGAGCAACACAAGCATGAAAATTGCTTCCATGTTCCTCTGACCCTAGATTATTATCAATTTGCCAATAATGAATTGCCCTTGTCCTTGTTAATAGTAGACGTTGCATTACCTTACAGATTCTTACTGATTTTTCTCTTCTTCTTCTTCTTCTTCTTCTTCCAAGAACATTTAGAGGAGGAAAGTGGATTCTTTGGGTATTTGCACAATGACTCATAGGTCACAGATACCATTTTCAAGTAAAATCTTTGGCTTTTCCTATTCCATAGATGATAGCACAATGCTCTACTATGGGGGAGTCAAAGACATATTCTACATTTATACATTTGTATTTATAAGTGGGAGCTGCCAAATTGCAAAGAGAACATTAAGACTGATTTGCCTCTCAGTTTCTAAAGTACACATCCCATCATTCTATTTCTCAAGCACTAATATTAACATTTTATGCACGAACGGAAGCCCATTTGAACCATATATGTTCGATATAATCACTCAAAAAAAACCTTCCAATCCAAAACATTCTATACTTCTATTGTTTCAGGTTAGAGAAAGATGATAATGAAGAAAATGAACCATATAGAGATACAAAGAGACCACATATACAGTATATACTCGAGTATAAGCCGAGTTTTTCAGCCCCCAAAATATACTGAAAAACTCTACCTCGGCTTATACTTGGGTCAAGCGCAAAAACGGTCGCTGGCGTCTAAGAATAGTCACCGGAACCTAAAAATAGTCGCCGGCATCCAAGAATAGTCGCCGGCATTTTGTTATTAACATGTATTTATATAGCACCAACATATTGCGTAGCACTGTGCATCCAAGAATAGTCTCCAAGAATATTCGCCGGTGTCAAAGAATGGTCGCTGGCATCCAAAAACGAGACGCCGGCACCTCCAATGGGAGCAGAAACCCTCAATTTTTTGATTGAAACTTACAAGCTGCTGCATTTCTCACCCTCGGCTTATACTCGAGTCAATAAGCTTACCCAGTTTTTGGAGGTAAAATTAGGTACCTCGGCTTATACTCGGGACGGCTTATACTCGAGTATATACGGTAGATATATTTAAGTATCATATATTATATGATATTATATGATAGATTTTAAGTATTACCTCTTATAAGCAAAGTTGTACTCAGAGAGGCACAATAATTAAAGGTCGAATTTTAAAAACTGCCATAAACTCGAAAATCGACCGATCGAAACTTATTAAAGTCGGGTGAATAGGATCATCACAAAAACTTGAATCAAGTTTTAATAACTCGATTCGAGTTTTTTCTCCGAAAAAAATAAATAAAAAAAAACTTGTCAGGAAGGCTGCAAGCAACTCCAAACTGATCCCAGGATAAATGGCCAGAATATGATAAAATATTGAAAATCTAATTCTGATTTTTTATAAACTCAAATAGAATTTGAATAATTACCTAGTCCTAGTGGATTTTGACAGTTTAGGCCATTAAAAAAATGCAATTTTTAATTCGACCCTTGATAAATATGCCCCCTAGTCTCTAAAATGCTGCAAATATCCTCTAGTTTAGCCTATTGGTTCTTAGACTAAACTAATGAACAGCTTAAAATGAATTCTTTTCACATGGACCTTGCAAACAGCCACCATTGTTCAAGACCACATTCCTTGTAGGGGCTTGGGCTCATCCACAAGTCCATCGGCCCTCTTCTGACATCAGTAGCCACAATGAGCTCCACACTCCAAGCTTGCTCATGTCCAACTTAACATCACCAGCCACCTCTTTCTGGGACATCCCACTGAACAGTGGACTTTTTGACCAGGTATGGAGGACCTTCTCCAGAATGCAGTCCATCCTCTCAGCTTAGTGTTAATGTCCTTGGCCCCTAGCTATGTATCCATCTGTATCTTCCAGTAGTTCTTATCACGGACAGCTCCAAATATCCTTTGAAGATATGTTAAGCAGGTTCCCACCTGTCCTTTTGAGCATCCATCTCCAGTTTCCAGCATCCAGAATAATCATTCTACCCAGGTTCTTCATCTAGGTCCATCACATTCCGCCAGCAAATCTTCATCCTCATTTTATTCCATTAGAGGTGATGGAAACCCTCCGCATTGAGGGCTTGTGCTGCTGTTTATAGTATTATTTTACTCTTAGCGCCAGCAAATAAAACTTGAATCAGAACTAAAATATTATATTATTTATGGAGAAACCGACATTTGGGGGCAGATTTATCAAGGGTCGAATGGAAAATTTAAAATTTTTTATGGTCAAACCTGTCAAATTTGACTAGGGAGTTATTCAAATTCGATTCGAGTTTTTTTAAAAAAATTCTAATTTGATTTTCGAGATTTGTCATACTCTGGCCCTTAATAACTCAAATTTGACTATTCGCCAACTAAAACCCACCGAATTTCTGTTTAAGTCAATGGGAGACGTTCTGGGTTCAATTTGGAGTTCTTTATTTGAGTTTTTTAAATTCGTATCGAATTAGATTTGAGTTTTTGTGTCGATCCTATTCACCCGAGTTCAGCATCGGACTGGGGCACAAGGGGCCCACCCATAAACCTTAGACCAGGGGCCCACCCCAAAAACCTTAGACCAAGAACCCACTCTCAGTACTATTTTTCTTCCTCTCTTCACTCAACCTCTATTTTCCTAGTCTCTTTTCTTTACATACAATAATCTATTATTCCATCTATTTAGCCTCTTTTTTTTTTTTTTTTTTAAATTTAGCCTAGAAATAGGAATGGCCATGAAATAGGCTGTTTTTAAAAACTCACATGAATTCGAAATTTCAGCCTTTGATAAATGTGCATCTAGCTGTTGCCATAGAGCGACTACAATTACACCAGTGCTGTTGTGGTTTAATTGCACCCTCTAATTGCAAGCGGTCGGTTTAATTAGTCACATGAAGTTACTCGGTGATCCAAGTTTTTTTTTTAAATTCTAATCGAATTTGATTCGAGTTTTCGTGTCGATCCTATTCACCCGAGTTGCACCAATTCGAGCTTTTTAATAATTTTCGATTTCGTCGAATTTCGAGTTTATGGGAGTTTTTAAAAACTCACATGAATTCGAAATTCGACCTTCGATAAATGTGCCTCTAGCTGTTGCCACTTAGTGTATGTAATAAGGTACAGAGCAACTCCAATTACACCAGGGATGTTGTGGTTTAATTGCACCCTCTAATTGCAAGCAGTCGGTTTAATAAGTCACATGGATTTACTCAATGATCATATGGGAATACAACTTACAATCAACAAACAGCTTCCCCACGTCCATTGTAGCAGAGGCTCGTACAAACCAATACACATAATGCTGATATCATTAGCCATTTAGTGGATCGTACAATACATTTTTAAAGACCATGTTTTTAAGACTCAACGCGAATCCATTCTTTATGCGCCAGCATGCAACATGATACCTAATCGTGGCTGTAAAGTGTTCTAGAAAGTTCATCAAAGGGTTACAATCAGGGTTAAAATCACAAGGCACTGTTACAGCAAAATTCCAGCTGCACTGTATCATTCCAAAAAAAGAAAAAAAAGAAGGGAAAAAAAAACAAGAACCAGCAACTTTGAAGGAAAATATCCTCTGTTTATTTGTAGGGTTTCACTTGGTGCTTGTATACGTGTTAGTAACATGTATGGGCACAGGGACTAATGTAAGCGCTTTTTTTATTCCGTTTATTTGTACATTTATATAAAGTCCCATCATATTTCTCAGCAGTATACATAAGGGCACTATGCAACAGCTAATTCGACCATCAAATAAATTCATGATTCTGGAATGGGGCAGGAGAATATTTGAGGCCACGTCAGAAAGCCATTTAGCCCAAATGCTGCTCTGAGTCCACTGACAAAAGAAACAGCACATTTCTTTCCTTCTATTGTGTACTCATGGGCTTCTGTATCAGACTAACTGTTTTCAGCTTAAACCTCCAGGGCTAGGGCTTGAGCATGCTCAGTTTTCTCCTCTCTCCTTCTATTGTGTACTCATGGGCTTCTGTATCAGACTAACTGTTTTTAGCTTAAACCTCCAGGGCTTGGGCTTGAGCATGCTCAGTTTGTTCCTCTCTCCTTCTATTGTGTACTCATGGGCTTCTGTATCAGACTTCCTGTTTTCAGCTTAAACCTCCAGGGCTAGGGCTTGAGCATGCTCAGTTTGCTCCTCTCTCCCTCCCTGCTGTAATCTGAGCCCAGAGCTATGAGTGAGCAGGGAGAGACTCAGGCAGGAAGTGATGTCACACCAAGCTAATATGGCAGCTGCTATAATAAACAAACTGAGAGCTTCTAGAGCTGTTTACTCGGGTATGGTAAAGCATTCTGCAGAATAAATATAGTGTTATATAGCCTGCACTATTGTGGCTAATCTATTGGCAATAAACTGATCCGCTAGATTTCCTTCTCCTTTAAAATTAAGTCTATGGGAGATGGCCTTCTCATAATACCAGATAATGGGATTCCAGATAAAAGATCCAATGTAATACCTTGGAGGGCGACAAACAACCATTGGGCCTCCAACCCTTCCTTAGAGGAGCAAAGTCCCCTTAACAGGGAGACATACATTTAATCACCCGCCCCAACAGCTGCCGAAACATCAGCACCAAAGCTCTTACTTACCGCTTCATATACATTTAAAGAGAAACGTATAAAAGTGCTACATTTGTAAACAGAAATTCCTCCCTTTATTGCACGGTGGGTTTAAACATAAACGCATGCAAGTATTTAACACGGATGTATTTCCAAAGAAAAGCTGGTGGACGGACACAATGAAAATATCAGATCTCCAGGGCGAGATGCTGTATGTGTAAAGCACGTGAGAAATCTCCAGGCTGAGCAATGAGCAATTCTCTATAAGTCTCTATAAGTGCTACATGTTATAAGCAGGCACAGTAGATCCCTGGACTGCAGAGCTCACAATTAATTTTAGAGCAGGAAGATAAAACAGTTCATAAACTGGATCGGTGATTTAGTGCAACTTCAAGCATTGCAGACCAGTGACTTAACAACTAACCAAGTTCTTTACCAATAATTGAATGGAAATGATTGTGGGTAAGTAATAGTAGGGACCCCTTCTCCCTGTTTTGTATCCCATGTAATGTTGCCCCCAATCAGTCATAGAGCAATTTTTGTGGTTTCAAATACCAAGTCATAGTCAAATGGGAGGTCACTTCAGGAACCAGAGACACAAGCTTACAGTATGCCACTAGGTTACGCTAATATCAACTAGTTACTGTGCTGTAATGGGATCACCAGCCAATGGGAGGGCAATTACCTGTGGGGGGCAATTAGTCACATAGGGGTTGCTGCGATTTTTCTACTGCGGGGAAAGTCACCCGTGAGACATTAAACTTATAGAACTTGTCTAAACTAACACGCAAGCAGAAAGGAAAGAATCATGGTAACATGGTAATTCCAAAAAATTTCAATACTGAAATTGCCCTTTAAAAGGCAATCCAAAAAGTCAAAGAGCCTGCACTCTGGTTGGGGGTTGTTCACCTTTGAGTTAACCGTTAGTATGATGTAGAGAGTAATATTCTGAGACAATTTGTATTTGGTTTACATTTTTTATTATATGAGGTCTTATGAGTTATTTAGCTTCTTATTCAGCAGCTCTCCAGTTTGTAGTTTCAGCCATCTGGTTGCAAGGATTCTAATTCCCCTAGCAACCATGCACTGATCTGAATAAGAGACTAAAATATGAATAGGAGAGGCCTGAAGAGAAAAATGAGTAATAAAAAGCAGCAATACATTTGTAGCCTTACAGAGCATTTGTTTTTTTAGCCGGGGTCAATGACCCCCATTTGAAAGCTAGAAATAGTCAGGAGTATAAATAAATATTTTAAAAACGATAAAAAAAAATAATAATGCTTATTATTGGCTTTTTAATACAAACACGAGATTGTGGCGTGAGCTGTCAAAATCGGGACAGTTGTGACAGTTGCTACAGCATGAATGTAAATCACATCCATGGATCCTTGCAACGTTGGTGTGCAACTAGACAAATCATATTGTAGTGAATCACACAGACTCACATTTAACCAGGAATGGAATCTATTATCCTGGGGGACATGGGGTTTTCCAGATAAAGGGTCCAAGCAATGAACTGAACTATGGTTGGGGTGGCTGGAGTAGTGTGAGTTACAAACTTCTATTTCATTGACCAACTAATGTGTAATACTGACAAGGCAAACAGCATTTCACTTTTAACGAAGGGAAACCTTCCAATACACATGACATTGTTAATGGTTTACAGTTATTTCTAAAGGTAATTGCTCATAAAGCTGTACTAACTGATTGTTTATATTCTCTACCCTGCTGATTCTGACTCCTAAAACCAGATGAAGAAGATCTAGAGAAGAGCTTTTATTGTCCAAAGTACAGAAAGGGATAAATAAACAGTTTTAAAGGGGTGGCTCAGCTTTGAGTTACATTTTAGAATGTTGTAGAATGTCTAATTCTAAGCAAATGACCTTCAAATGTTTTAAATAGTTTTCGAAATTATTTGCCTTTTTTGTCGGACTCTTTCCAGCTTTCAAATCGGGGTCAGTGACCCCTACTAAAAGCAAATACTCCCTTAGACTATTGGTATTGTTACATTTTATTACTCATCTTTCTACGTCGGCCCTCTCCTATTCATATTCCAGTCTCTTATTTAAATCAGTGCATGGTTGCTAGGGGAATTTTGGCCCCAACAACCAGAAAATTGCAAAAAATACTTTTTGATATCTCAGTGAAATAAAATGGTGTCCATCGAAAACTTAATTCAGCACAAATTATCCACTGGAAATACCTTCAACAAGAACCATATACCAGCCGAACTCCATATGGATTCCCCAAACGCTGTCATCTATGAAATTGTTCATAAAATGTAGCTCCCACAGCCTTTTTAGTCTGCTTTAATTCCAGAACTTCAGCGCTACTCCTTTATTTTGCACCACAAAAGGTTAACACTCTAATTAATAAACACATGAAAATAGACACAAGGGTGTGTTGTCTGTCATCTGAAACTGTCACCTTTCTCCATGTGCAGCATATAATATATATATATATATATAGATATATATAGATCTATATAATATATATAGAATATATTGTTAATTATATCCTTATAAACGGTGAGTAGTGATGTCATTAGTTATAAACGGTGAGTAGTGATGTCATTTCTGTCACATGACTCACTGAATCTTGTGTATTATAATAAATAAAGTACCCCCTTTGGCCTCGTGTTTTTATATGGTCATGAAACTCCTCGGTAACTTATAATATCCTTATAATTTACAAGAGGGGGTACTTTATTCACTATATATATATATATATATTTATGGGGAAAAAGAGCCTACCAGTTTCCATTTGGGAACAAGACCTAAAGGAGGAGAGAAGTGGGAAGTAAAGGAAAAGAAAAAAAAGAAAATGGGTTATAAGGGATTAAAGAGCAGAGAAACTCTAACAAAGAGTTAGAGGTGAACTCAATGGAAGGGGGCCACCAATGACTGGCTGGGGGATTGCAGGCAAGTACAAGCCAGTGGCTACTGCAGCAGAGTTGAGTGGCAAGTATCCACAAGATAATTAGCCGGAGCAGCAGGGGGGCTCCAGCCAGCAAATAGCAGCTGTAAATCTGGATAAATGGTTTGAGGAATTCAGCTATTTACAAAGATTTAGTAGAGCAAATAAACCGCAATCCCACCCCTTGTCTCCCCTCCTCACCTTCACACTGTTTTCCTTCTCCCTTATAACCAGGTTTGCAAATACATTTGTAAGATTTCGGGGTGTTCTGGCAGATGGCATCAATGTGGCAGTCGTCCGTTCCCTCCGCACACTCATCACTGTCTGTCAGACAAGAACAAGGAAGGCATTTCATGCATCAATATATAAATATATATATATACACAAGTGTATGAGCTGAAGCCTTACAACTAAAACTTGTAGCAGCGGATTGGTCACTAGATCCTGCCTAGAATGTCACATATGTGCCCAGACTTAATCAGGCAGTTTGGGCAATTTTGACCTGACTATCCCATGGTCTGAGCATGTAGGTAGTTTTCTACCTTTTCTGGAAAAAAACTCTATTATTAAAAAAAAATTCCCTATTAATAACATTGGGATCAACCATCATTTTTACCGGCCAGGCCATTAAAATACCGGCCAGGGATCCACTGAAGATCAGCCAGTGCCACTTTTACTGGCCTTTTGAAAAATAAAAAAAAAAAAAGTGACATTTTCAGTTATTAGTAAGACATAAAGGCACAATATCATATTACATGATCACAGTACAGGTATGGGAAAACCCGTTATCCAGAAAGCGCCGATTACAGAAAGGTTGTCTCCTATTTTATCCAAATAATCCAAATTTTGAAAACAGATTTCCTTTTTTGCGTGATAATAAAACAGTAACTTGTTCTTGATCCCAACTAAGATATAATTAATCCTTATTGGAGGCAAAACCAGTCTATTGGCTTTATTTCATGTTTATATGATTTTCTAGTAGACTTGAGGTATGAAGATCCAGATTACAGAAATATCCATTATACGGAAAACCCCAAGTCCTGAGCATTCTGGATAACAGGTCCCATACCTGTATTAAAAGAACTAAGCAGGGCCTTATGGCAAAAAACACAAAAATAACAGGTATAGGAACCGTTATCCGGAAACCTGTTATCTAGAATTACGGAACGACCGTCTCCCATACACTTCATTATAATCAAATAATCCAAATATTTAAAAAATATTTCCTTTTTCTGTGTAATAATAAAACAGTCGCTTGTACTTGAATCCCAACTAAGATATAATTAATCCTTATTGGAAAAAAAACAGCCAATTGGGTTTATTTAATGTTTATATGATTTTCTAGTAGATGAAGATCCAAATTATGGAAAGATCTGTTATCCGGGAAAACCCCAGGTCCCAAGCATTCTGAATAATAGGTCCCATACCTATACCATTTACTTGATCCCAACTAAGATATCATTAATCCTTATTGGAGGCAAAACTAGCCAATTGGGTTTATTTAATGTTTATATGATTTTCTAGTTGATGAAGATCCAAATTATGGAAAGATCTGTTATCCGGAAACCCCCAGGTCCCGAGCATTCTGGATAACAGGTCCCATACCTGTACAATACACAAATGGCCCCCTGCTGTGTGTGTGTTCAGGTGGAAATTGCTTTCTTCTCCCCTTTTAATTTTTCGATAGTGACTGGTAATTTGTCATTAAAAAAAATGTCAGTTGTGAGTCAATGTAAAATCCCCACATCATGAGTTTGCTCAGTTTAACCAGAATATCCCTGGATTTTGCGTTTAGTATTGGTTGTGAGGTGTAATAAGCTGCCAATAAAGCCCTGACCGGATCCCTCTCTCCCCGACGATGGAGAAGACTTTGTTGGCTCCTCAGAGCTCACTGTTTAAACTCGGTTGGGCTCATACACAGCACTCTCATGTCACATTGTTACCCCTTAGAGGCCAAATAAGTAAAGGCCAATTTGCACATTTTTGAAAGCTCATTCCTAGTGGCGTAACTAGATGTTACTGGGCCCCAGAGCAAATTCATTTTAGGGCCCCAGAAATACTACAGCTCTAACTGTAACAGGAAGAGATCACCTGACCAGAAATACTGCAACTCTAACTGTAACAGGAAGAGATCAGCTGACCAGAAATACTGCAGCTCTAACTGTAACAGGAAGAGATCAGCTGACCAGAAATACTGCAGCTCTAACTGTAACAGGAAGAGATCACCTGACCATAAATACTACAGCTCTAACTGTAACAGGAAGAGATCACCTGACCAGAAATACTGCAGCTCTTAACTGTAACAGGAAGAGATCACCTGACCAGAAATACTGCAGCTCTAACTGTAACAGGAAGAGATCACCTGACCAGAAATACTGCAACTCTAACTGTAACAGGAAGAGATCACCTGACCAGAAATACTGCAGCTTTTAACTGTAACAGGAAGAGATCACCTGACCAGAAATACTGCAGCTCTAACTGTAACAGGAAGAGATCACCTGACCAGAAATACTGCAGCTCTTAACTGTAACAGGAAGAGATCACCTGACCAGAAAAACTGTAGCTCTAACTGTAACAGGAAGAGATCACCTGACCAGAAATACTGCAGCTCTCACTGTTTCTTTGTTTGTGTGCACGTGAATCATACGATCCCAGGGGGCGGCCCTTATTTTTTAAAATGACAGTTTTCTATTTAGGATTACCCAATGGCACATACTACTTAAAAAAGTATATTATTATGAAAATGGTTTATATATATGTAGCAGGCTTTTACATATGAGCTGTTTTATGTAATATCTTTTTAGAGAGACCCACATTGTTTGAGGGGTATAGTTTTCCCTATACCTCCTGGGCCCCCTGCAACTACAGGGTCTGCTTCCTCTGTATTTACACCCTGCTCATGCCAGTTGCAGGGAAATCTCTAAGAAACGTTGCAGTTTGCCGCTTTACACTGCACAATAGAGAAAAGGAAAAAGGGAAGCCAATTCCGGGCACTAAGAGGTTAACGGCAGTCCCTGGGAATGTGTGGTATTTTACCAATCCAGTGGCAGTGGGGTAGTACAACACAGAGCTACGATTCACACTGTCCTGGGAGAACACAAAGGGTTAATGGCAAGTGAAAAAGGCAGAGGGAATTTTAGACTGACAGGCTGACCCTCTATAAGACTGTCTGAGTGTCTTTCAAGCCCTTCGGGGCTGTGGGAAAAAAATAATGTGACCCAAGGCTATTGATTAATGCCTCTAGGTCAATATTGAAGTTTAGCCTGTTGGAAATACACTTTTAATTGTCCCCTTTGCAATTTAAAGGCACATTCACATCTGGGGCTCTCTGTATAGAGGGAGGGACGTGTAGCAACAGAGGAGATTATACGCTAAATAAATAATCAAAATTGTGTCCAGGACACGACGTGGAACTGCTAAAAAAAACACAATTATGCCGCTGTCTTTTTCTTGCCGGCAATTACAATTAGCAGATTGCAGGAAAAGGTTGTTTGAAATCAAGAGCAGGGTTTCATGGGAAATCTGCACGTTTTTTTTTTTCTCCCCCCCCCAAACCACTGGAAAACGCATGATAAAGAAAGTCTTTTAAAACACATACAAAATAATAATAATAATAATACAGAGGAAAGTATGTTACAGGCCCATCAAGCTGAGAGAAAGGTTCTCACAAGTGAATTCTGCAATAGGATCTGAACGAGTCACATTCGATTGAGTGGGGAAAGTCTTGATTTTGGCCTGAGGGGGGTGGAATTCATGCAGTGAAATCCCACATTGGGAAACGGGACTTCTAAATCAACACCTCACACCGGGATAAGGGATGGGGCAAATAGACACGAATAGATTTTAGAATGTCAGAGAGAAGTTTCCATTCATTTCACTGTCAGTCTCAATGGTCTTGTGTAGGAGTCCAGGAGTCGGTGAGATTTGGATGGGCCCTATTTATAGCTCCGAGTCCGACTGCATCACATCAAGTCCTGTTTCACTGACCATCCACTGCCACATACACTGCTCGGCTGAACGTTCACTGCCATGAGGGGGAGCATTGGAATAAACAGTCATTTAATCAGCAATATTTCCGGTTATCAGCACGCCAGGTCATTAATGCATTTATCACATGTTAATGATATCATCTATAGACTTCTATATTACACAATGTCAGTGTCCTTTGCAGGGGCCAGTACATTCCATTTCTCTTTAAGTCAGTCCCTTTCCCATGGGCCAGTACATAAAACCTTCACATAAGCCAGTCCCACACAGGGCAAAATGCAGGTCACAATTACACGAGCTAGCCCCACTCACAGGACTCACGGTCATTATTACACGAGCCAGTCCCTTTTACAGGACCCAGATCAAGTCACAATTACATGAGCCAGAACAAAGCACAAGTCTATTTCACATGTCACAACATAAAGTGCAAGTCAGTTTCACTTCAGCCAGTCCCATTCACAGGACAAAATGCAATTCACATTCACATGAACCAGTCCCACTCACAAAATCCAAATCAAGTCACTTTCACAAGAGCCAGTCCCATTAACAGGACAAAATGCAATTCATATTAACATTAACCAGTCCCACTCACAAAACAAAAATCAAGTCACTTTCACAAGAGCCAGTCCCATTCACAGGACAAAACACAAGTCACTTTCCCATGAACCAGTCCCACTCACAAAACCCAAATCAAGTCAGTTTTATGTGAGTCAATTCCACTCACAGAACCCAAATCAAGTCACTTTCCAATGAACCAGTCCCACTCATAGAACAAAATGCAAGTCACTTCCACATGATCTAGTCCCACTCACAGGACTCCGTTGAAGTCACTTTTAAATGAAGCAGACCTGTTCACTGTGTGGGTTTTCCTCCGGGTACTCCGGCAGGTTAACTGGCTCCTGGTAAAACGGACCCTACTGTCTTTGAATGTGATAGAGACCATATAGATTGTAAGTTCCATCGGTGCAGGGACTGATAGGAATGATGGATGTAACGCAGTGCATACAAATAGGAATAAAAACTAGCCCCAGTGCAAGTCACTTTCACATGAGCCAATCTCATTCAAGGCACAACGTATAAAACATGAGCCAGTCCCTTTTAGAGGACCCCTTTAGCCTTTAACAAAAGCCAGTCTTTAGGGCTATATCACATTTCCCATTAAGCCAGTCCCAAGAGTTGGTGCCTTTCCCCCCAAGTTTAACTACTGAGTGAAACCTTGTGATACAAGTCTTTTTCACATAAACTGATGCCTTTTATACTGAGCCAACCCTATTTGGATAAGCCGGTCCCTTTTCCCTGTGAGCCATTTCCCTAGGAAAGTTTGTCTGTTCCTTACCTGGGAGTCCTGCGCTTCCTGCCAGGCTGGTGTACATGAAACTGAGAGACAGACACAGGTAGAAGGACAGACGGACAGCCCCCATGGCACAGCAGTAGAACCCAAAGCAGCCTCCTGGGGTAAGAGCCACACACACTACTGACAAGCACAGAGCGATTAAGCCTCACCGACTGACAGACCCCACATCATTGGCTGAGGAACTGGAGAGAGGGAGGCACCACAGCCGGATCAGCCAATTCCAAAGGAAAGTGGGAGGAGCTAGTGGAGATGCACCACTCAGCAGCCCTCAAGACTTTCTCCTCTTCCCATTGATGTTTTTTTTCCCACAGCCCCGAAGGGCTTAAAAGACACTCAGGCAGTTTTATAGAGGGTCAGCCTGTCAGTCTAAAATTCCCTCTGCCTTCTTCACTTGCCATTAGCCCTTTGGCTTCTCCCAGGACAGTGTGAATCGTAGCTCTGTGTTGTGCTACCCCACTGCCACTGGATTGGTAACATACCACACATTCCCAGGGACTGTCGTTAACCTCTTAGTGCCCAGAATTGCCTTCCCTTATCCCTTTCCTCTATAGTTCAGAGTAAAGCAGCAAATTGCACATTGTATTCTAATAATGTACTTATTGTTACTTTTTATTCCAATGACCCCTTGTTTGTTACTACTCATTTATTGTTTTGCTGTACAGTGCTTTGCCCTCAAGGAGTGCTTTACAAATAGAAATATACATACATACATACATACATACATACATACATACATATGGATCGTTTCTTTGAGATTTCCCTGCAATTGGCATGAAATCACAGCAATTTCTTGGCACACAAGGAGTATATTTGGCCTGTAAGGGGTTACAATGTGACATGAGAGCACTGAGCATGAGCCCATCGGGTTTAAACAGAGGAGCCAACAAAGTCTACATCACTGGGTTAAATTCATTAATGGGCAGATTTACGCCTGGGAAGGCTCTGCCACACTTTGTGCAACTTCATCAGACGAAAATTAGTCAGCGTGGGCATTTCTAAGCGAACTTTCGCTAGCGTTACTTAATGAAACTTCGTTAACACACACATGCTAATGTCAATTTAAATAGGGCGGGTACATATAGGTCATATATACAGTATATATATATATATATATATATATATATATATATATGTCTTTATTAGTGATGTTGCTGCAAATGCTTTTATTTTATTACAAATGTCAGAGGAAGCAAAATAAAGACAAAACAGATCCTCTAATGTCCTAGACATGAACCCACCCTAGAACAAATGTAGCATGACCTTCAAATAGTTAAAAAATATATATATATTTAACAGTTTTAACTTTTAATGATAATGCCACATTAAAATATGAAAAAAAAAAACGCCAGCTTTTTGTCTTTTTTTATGACTTTGGCATACAGGATATGATGTCACTTACATTAGATTGTTGAGGATATCGCTTCATCTTGTCAAAAGTTAACTTAAAGGTGAACCACCCCTTTAACCACGGCTGCAGGGGCCACAAGATCCCTTGATGGCAAGTCAAGTCAATCACCCTGTGCTTTAGTTGTACAACCGCTGGAGGGCTTCAGCTCATACACTTGTGTATATATATATATTTATATATTGATGCATGAAATGCCTTCCTTGTTCTTGTCTGACAGACAGTGATGAGTGTGCGGAGGGAACGGACGACTGCCACATTGATGCCATCTGCCAGAACACCCCGAAATCTTACAAATGTATTTGCAAACCTGGTTATAGGGAGAAGGAAAACAGTGTGAAGGTGAGGAGGGGAGACAAGGGGTGGGATTGCGGTTTATTTGCTCTACTAAATCTTTGTAAATAGCTGAATTCCTCAAACCATTTATCCAGATTTACAGCTGCTATTTGCTGGCTGGAGCCCCCCTGCTGCTCCGGCTAATTATCTTGTGGATACTTGCCACTCAACTCTGCTGCAGTAGCCACTGGCTTGTACTTGCCTGCAATCCCCCAGCCAGTCATTGGTGGCCCCCTTGCCTTCCCCTTGAGTTCACCTCTAACTCTTTGTTAGAGTTTCTCTGCTCTTTAATCCCTATAGCCCATTTTCTTTTTGTCACTAGAGCTTCCTTTTTATTCCCACTGCTCCCTCCTTTAGGTCTTGTTCCTAAATGGAAACTGGTACTGCTGGTTAACATAACAGGTCTAGCAATACTAGCAGCTAAACTCACCACCTGCCCAAACCCATGTCAGCCCAGTGTAGGACTGGGACACCAGGGGCCCACCCAAAAACCTTAGACCAGGGGCCCACTCTCAGTACTATTATTCTTCCTCTCATTACTCAACCTCTATTCTCCTAGTCTTTTTATACATACTATAATCTATGATTCCATCTATTTAGCCTATTATCTCATGGAAATAAGGAATGGCCATGAAATAGGTCAGATGTTTAGCAGCATGAGGGCCCAACAAACAGATATCCAAGATATGCCCACCTATCCCAATGATACACATCCCATATGTTCCCGCCCACATTCTAAACTGATCTTGTAATTTCCCCACCCACATCCTATAATTTCTCTAACCATATCCTATAATTTCCCCACCCACATCCTATAATTTTTCTACCCATATCCTATAATTTCCCCACCCACATCCTATAATTTCTCTACCCATATCCTATAATTTCTCCACCCACATCCTATAATTTCCCCACCCACATCCTATAATTTCTCTACCCATATCCTATAATTTCTCTACCCATATCCTATAATTTCTTCACCCACATCCTATAATTTCTCCACCCACATCCTATAATTTCCCCACCCACATCCTATAATTTCCCCACCCACATCCTATAATTTCCCCACCCACATCCTATAATTTCCCCACCCACATCCTATAATTTCTCCACCCACATGCTGTATATATACTTTAATTTCTGCACCCACATCCAGTAACTATGCAATCCATTACTTATTTGACTTGCAGTCATTTTCCCAACCACATCCAGCAGGTCCCCACTCTAAATCTATTCATTATACCACCAGCCTCCTATACAATCTTGTCATTTCTCTGACCATCCTATAGTTACCCAAAGCCAGGTTTAAACCGATTGCGCTGGTTTTACTTTGGGCTAAAACTTAATATCATCCTTAGAAATGGAGCTCCCTATAGATCTGCTATGGTCCCTATTAGTTTTTCAAATGAGGGGTGGACGTGTCCTTAGGGCCCCTGCCAGAAGCACAGCCATCAGCCAGTCACAGCCCTGCAGTTACACACTTCAGTTCCCTATCAGGTCCTCCTAGCTGCTGATCAGCCATACTTGTTTTAACCACATTCCTTCAATATCTATCAAAGTTCAAATTCATTGGTACATTCTTGTTTTTCACACAATAAAACTCCTCTAAATGTTATACATTGATACTGCTTATAAGCCAATGCCACCCAGCAGAACATACAATTGCACTCTCATGCATGACAAGAGCTGAGTTTCAGGTTTAAAACCTGGGAATTCAGCTGTTAAAGTTACCAGGAGCAGCTTTTTGTGAGGAAATGCCACCTGAGCGTAAATGCCACCTAAGGTTTAAAGTACAGATGACCCCACATGACCTGGATTAATGCTGTATATATCTATACTTACTGTATGAAGTTCTCTGTAGACAACACAAGGTTCAATTGATCTTTCTTTTATACTTAAAAGATGGATTTGTTCCTTAAAGTCTGGCTCTGATGGATTATTGATGCATCCAACAAGAATCTTGGCTGCAGGGAAGAGAAGGAACACGTCACAGTATTTTTGGCAGTAGACAAAGAGTATGAAATCACAATATAAAAATAGCCAGGGGTAGTCATCTACATATACTCTCCTTGGCAAATATATGGTGGCTATACCCCAAGACTTTTTGAAAAATGTCATTTTTGTAATGCAGCAATGTCTTTGGTTGCATGGTAGCCAGTGCCCCCTCCCAAGGAATGTATCTGGCCCCCCGTAGTGCTTCCAAAGGGCCCACTGCCTGTAAGGTCAAGCCCCACTTGGGATGACTGCAGTATGAGAAGTTCTGCATGAATGTAGGCTGGCTGGATCCTCCTCAGCCCATTAGTGATATTCATTGAGTGGAATAGAACTCTGAACTGTTTTATCAGCTGAAAGGCCATAGCTTTTGAGAGCATGTGCCTTAATCTTCCCCTGGGCATTCCATAAAAAGATTAAATTAGAGGGTGTTCCGCAGGCCCGGACTGGCAATCTGTGGGTTCTGGCAAATGCCAGAGGGGCTGCTATAATTGTCAATAGAAAGTCAGTATTTAGTTGGCTGGTGGGGGCTGTTTGGGCCTATTGGGCCTCTGTGTACCTGAAATGCCAGGGCCTATTTTAATTCTCAGTCCGGTCCTGGACTGTTCTGCATTGTACATACAGGTATGAGACCTGTTATCCAGATTGCTCAGGGCCTTGAGTTTGCCAGATAAGGGGTCTTGGCTCTCCATACCTTAAGTCTACAAAAAAATAATTTAAACATTAAAAAAAGGCAATAGGTTGGTTTTGCTTCCAATAAGGATCAATTATATCTTAGTTGGGATCAAGTACAAGGCACTGTCTTATTATTACAGAGAAAGAGGAAATCATTTTTAAAAATCTGAATTATTTGCTTTAAATGGAGTCTACGTCTATGACGTGTTTTAGTATAAAAAAAAAACCCTTTAAAAAATACTGACCCTTAAATGCAGAGAAGCGCAGCTCCTAGTCGCCATCTTCCAGCTCTTCATATGGGGGTATAGTTATCAAAGAGTGAAGTTAACAGTGAAGTTCCGCCAGTAGAGTGAAATTTCGCCACTCTCCATTTATTTCTATGGGTGAAGTTTCACCTATTGGTAAATACGCCTTTCAAAATCTCATAGAAATGAATTGAGAGCTGCGAAATTTCACTCTAGTGGCGGAACTTCACTCTTTGATAAATTTACCCCATAGTCTTGGGGTCTCAACGTCGATTTGCACACGCGCAGTTGAAGCCGATTCCTGATTCCTGCGACGGCAGGCTTCATGTCGGTGAAGAAACCCAAAGACTAAACTCAAAGGGGCAAATTCACTAAGATGCGAAGTTGCGCCAGGCGCAACTTCGCCGCACTTCGCCACACTTCGCCAGGCGTATTTTTGCCAGTGCTCCGCAAATTCACTAAAATCCAAAGTTGCACACAGGGGTAGCTTAAGTTTTCAAAGTTGCGCTAGCGTTAATTCGCCAAGCGAAGCGAAGTTTTGCTAGCGATGGTTCATTTACATACGGCGCGAAATTCAAATTTCAATGGAGGAACACGTATCAGCACTACAAATGCCTAGAAAACCTTCAAATCAGCAATTATAAATGTTATTTTGCCCTACACATGTGCCCACTGTCTAGGTAAGTTGCCATGAGTCAGGAAATGTAGGGGGGAGGAAGGGGACCCCAAAATTTTTTCGATCTTTTTCAGCCTATCACCCATCATGTAGAAAACACGCCAGCGTTTTTTGGGACTTAGAAAAAATTTTGACTTTTTTTGAAACAATCCCTATCTACTCTATTACGCTTCGCCAGGTCTGAGGTGGCGAAGGAAGTCTAACGTAAAAGGTAGCGTTCAGTACACTGCGCAAGTTAGTGAATTTGCGTAGTTACATCGCTAGCGAAAATTCGCCTGGCGTAAAGATGCGAAGTAACACTAGCGAAAATACGCCAGCGTTCGTTAGTGAATTTGCGCAGTAGCAAAAATGCCAAACGCTAGTGAATTAATGCTAGCGTTCGGCGCTTCGGCGCTTAGTGAATTTGCGCCCAAGCCGGAAGATGGCAACTGTGAGTTCCACTGTGCATTTAATGGTCACAAAAATGTACATTTTTTTTAATCGTACATTTAAAATTGTAACGTTGAAAGAGGTATCAGTCTTGCCTGTTCCATAAAGTAGGAAGCACAGACATGGCAGGAATGTCCCCAGAATCGTCAAGCTCTCACTGCAACTAGGGGTCTAAATCATGGAAAACAAGACCATGATTCCTCCCTCACCAAACATTATCATTGGCTTTATATGGATATTTAGATATAAAGACATTGTATATTGCACAAGGGGGCTGACAGGAGTCCTGTAAGGGGCAAGTGACAAGTCATTTTTGTCCTCTATGTATGTTCTTTCCATTTTACAGTACACACTATAGGAAGGATTGTGCGCCGCAATTTAAAAAAAAGGATTTACTTTTTGGTTCTCAGATCTAAAGGAAGAATATTTACATCTACTGTTTGAAAGGAGAAAATCAATGTTACAGCTTATCTTGAAGTTCAATAGACTTTTAAAGGGGTTGTTCACCTTCAGAACACGTTTTTCAGTTCAGTTGGTTTCAGACGGTTCACCGGAAATAATGACTTTTTTCCGATTACTTTGTATTTTCTATTTGTGATTGTTTTTCTAATACTGAAGTGGAAATTGAAATAAAATTGAAGTGTAAATTGGGTTTCATTTTTCACCTTCTAATGCAGCTTTGGGAGGGGGGGTCACCGACCCTTTAACTGTTCTAAATTGATACATTTAGTTGATACATCTCTTAATTTTGAGTTTTATTAAAGGCAGCTGTTAGACTTGATACAATAGTTGCTAATATTCCACACATAGGGCTGAGCAATGTATCAACTAATGGTATCAACTAAATGTATCAACTAAATGTATCAAATTGTAACAGTTGCTCCTGGATCACTGAGCTGCCAGTCTGAAACACTAGAGACATGAACATTCAACTTTATGGGGGGCTGTGCCTATATATTATACACTTACATTATGTGCATATATGATATGGGGGTGACAGGGGAAAGATGGGGGGCTGTGCCTATATATTATACACTTACATTATGTGCATATATGATATGGGGGTGACAGAGGAAAGATGGGGGGCTGTGCCTATATATTATACACTTACATTATGTGCATATATGATATGGGGGTGACAGAGGAAAGATGGGGGGCTGTGCCTATATATTATACACTTACATTATGTGCATATATGATATGGGGGTGACAGAGGAAAGATGGGGGGCTGTGCCTATATATTATACACTTACATTATGTGCATATATGATATGGGGGTGACAGAGGAAAGATGGGGGGCTGTGCCTATATATTATACACTTACATTATGTGCATATATGATATGGGGGTGACAGGGGAAAGATGGGGGGCTGTGCCTATATATTATACACTTACATTATGTGCATATATGTTATGGGGGTGACAGGGGAAAGATGGGGGGCTGTGCCTATATATTATACACTTACATTATGTGCATATATGATATGGGGGTGACAGAGGAAAGATGGGGGGCTGTGCCTATATATTATATACTTACATTATGTGCATATATAATATGGGGGTGTCACTGGGACAGGGGGGAAGATGGTGGTAGATATAAACAGTAATTGGTGTTTTCTGTATTTTCACATTATATACACACTTCTGTAGCTTTATCATAAATATACATTCTCCTACTATTGTGTTGTAAAAATGCAATGTAAAATGAAACAGCAAATTTGCACAGAGATCAAAGCGGGAGAGAAGATTTGGAACATATTGGTGCAGGTGGACTGTTTGCTGGTTAAGAAGGGGTTAAACCTCGGCCATTGTCTGACTGGGCCTTTCTTGTTGATTCAGTGGCTGCTTCCTAGACAGAAATGGTGACTCTCAAACTCTCAAACTATAGGGAAGAAAAGACCTTTGAAGACAGGCTGTCCGCACAGCATCAAACTGAGCAGAGTGTTCCCCTTAGCAACCAATCAGTTTCTAACTCAATGATGTGAAAAACTTTCCTTTTTGTGCACCCCCTCAGGAATCGCCAATGACCGGTTCATCTCTAAGTGGTGAATATCTGAAACGAAATCTGTCTTTTGTGCATCCGGAGTCGACTTCTATTTAACTTGTCACTGATATTTATTTTGTATTATTAATAATTATGATTTAGGCCCCAACTTCACTCAAAGACACAAAATGTGGTATTTCTTTTATGTTTCTGTTCCCAATAGAACAGTGAGAGCTTTTTGTGTCTGCAGAATATTCTCTCTCTCAGTATTAGGGTATAGCTTATTGTGTGCCCAGAACATTCCTTCTCTGTATATTTGTATTTATACATATGGGAGGAGGAGGTGCCATATTGATTCCCTTAGACAGTACAGTATGAGGGTATAGCTTATTGTGTGCCCAGAACATTCCTTCTCTGTATATTTGTATTTATACATATGGGAGGAGGAGGTGCCATATTGATTCCCTTAGACAGTACAGTATGAGGGTATAGCTTATTGTGTGCCCAGAACATTCCTTCTCTGTATATTTGTATTTATACATATGGGAGGAGGAGGTGCCATATTGATTCCCTTAGACAGTACAGTATGAGGGTATAGCTTATTGTGTGCCCAGAACATTCCTTCTCTGTATATTTGTATTTATACATATGGGAGGAGGAGGTGCCATATTGATTCCCTTAGACAGTACAGTATGAGGGTATAGCTTATTGTGTGCCCAGAACATTCCTTCTCTGTATATTTGTATTTATACATATGGGAGGAGGAGGTGCCATATTGATTCCCTTAGACAGTACAGTATGAGGGTATAGCTTATTGTGTGCCCAGAACATTCCTTCTCTGTATATTTGTATTTATACATATGGGAGGAGGGAGGTGCCATATTGATTCCCTTAGACAGTACAGTATGAGGGTATAGCTTATTGTGTGCCCAGAACATTCCTTCTCTGTATATTTGTATTTATACATATGGGAGGAGGAGGTGCCATATTGATTCCCTTAGACAGTACAGTATGAGGGTGTAGCTTATTGTGTGCCCAGAACATTCCTTCTCTGTATATTTGTATTTATACATATGGGAGGAGGAGGTGCCATATTGATTCCCTTAGACAGTACAGTATGAGGGTATAGCTTATTGTGTGCCCAGAACATTCCTTCTCTGTATATTTGTATTTATACATATGGGAGGAGGAGGTGCCATATTGATTCCCTTAGACAGTACAGTATGAGGGTATAGCTTATTGTGTGCCCAGAACATTCCTTCTCTGTATATTTGTATTTATACATATGGGAGGAGGGAGGTGCCATATTGATTCCCTTAGACAGTACAGTATGAGGGTATAGCTTATTGTGTGCCCAGAACATTCCTTCTCTGTATATTTGTATTTATACATATGGGAGGAGGAGGTGCCATATTGATGCCCTTAGACAGTACAGTATGAGGGTGTAGCTTATTGTGTGCCCAGAACATTCCTTCTCTGTATATTTGTATTTATACATATGGGAGGAGGGAGGTGCCATAGTGCTTGCCTAAGACAGTAGATTTTATTTTTTATAGTTTTTAATTATTATTTTGTATTTGTAAGTGCTGAGAGGGTCAGATGGGGATCTTCTGGTGTATTAAAGCTAATTATTACATGGCACAGAGGGTTCAGTGAAATGCCATCAGCCATGGACCACAGAATTTCCTGCCTGGTCTGATTAGTATTTAAACTAGTGAGATATTGACTGGAGAAGGGGGTGATTTTAGTGTGACACCTAGGGTGGTGGGCTACCACTTCTCTCATGAAATAGGAAAATATGATATTTATAGGAACCCCAAGACTAATATATTAAGGTTTGTAATGTTTCTCAAGGGTAAATATACCAATAGGCTTTGATTATGGACGCAGCCATTTTTCTCATGCCACTAAGACTTTAGGAAGACACTGCATGAAGCCTAAACATAAAGAGGATGAGAAGGATGGTAGGAATTCACTACCACGGTTACATACTCAGCTTCTTAGGTTTTTCCCATTTTGATATTGGGTTTGTTTTTTAACTGTTCATGTGAGAAGTGCAACATATTTTCACAGTTCTATAGAGATAGAGGCTATTGCTGTCATACATTATTATGCTCCAGAGGGGCAGGGACTGAAGCAACATGGGCGCCCCCTACAGGTCAGCTAAATTGTGTGACATTCAAACATGCAAGTGAGGAAGTGCAGGCACCAGCGATGCAGCAAGACTCCGGATGCAAGTGATGCAATTTTGCTCTAGCACTTACTGTATGTGCAGCTGCTTCTTACATAACCTTTAGCTTTATGCTTTCTCTTCCCTTGGCTTGTTTAGATCATTTGTATCATAGAGCGCCATCTTGTGGTCAGTACTTAGCTTTTTTTCTTTCACTAATATATTACTATATTAGAATGCAATTAGCTGCAGTTTTGTGACATTACAATGCAGATCTGGGGAAAGGGAATAGTCTCAAACAACTTTATCTACTGATTTATTAAAACATTCACGTTTGTAAACCTTATTGAAAATTAATGAGACAGCGTGATTCTCACTCCTGCTTAAAGGATAAGTAAATATTTAAAATAAGTGAGTTTAAAATTGATGAGGGGGCTATTCCAAGCACTTTTGTCATTTACATTCATTATTTATTTACTTTTTATTCCAAGATATTAAGGGATACATGTGCTGTTAATATGAAATATATGAAAGATTTGAGAAAGGTTTCTATTTTTTTTTTTTTTTTTTTAGAATAGCAATCTCATCAATTTTACATTCACTTATTTTAATTTCATTTCTTTTAAAGGTTTATTATCCTTTAGACAAGTAAACTTTTAAAATAAGTGAATGTAAAATTGATGCGGGGGCTATTCTAAGCACTTTTGTCATTTACATTCATTATTTATTTTCTTTTTATTCCAAGATATTAAGAGATACATGTGCTGTTAATATGAATGAATTTTGTTACAACAGCGCCACCTGCTGGTCAGTTTCCCACCAGTCTGACCACCAAGTAGTCAAGGAAGTTGTCAGGAGAAAGAAAGAGGCTGATGTTCTTCTGCTTAGGAAAACAATTAGAAACCTTTCTCACATCTTTCCTAAGCAGAAGAACATCAGCCTCTTTCTTTCTCCTGACAACTTCCTTGACTACTTGGTGGTCAGACTGGTCAGAAGCGTAGTATATTCAAGCAGGTAAATATGCAAGTTGCGGGTCGGGTCTGGGTTTCCAGGTTTTACCAACATATATTGATATTGCTCATTAGTTAGGGCCTCATGTGGCCCCTTATACCTCCTGCCCCTCATTCCTCTGTGGTTATGCCCCTAGTATATCATTTATGGGAAGCAAGCTGCAGTTGCGATTAGTGGTTTGCAAATTGCAAAGTATACATGTACTGCCCTGAATTAGTAACCCATATATGCTTTTACATTCCTGAAATAATATTTTTCGTTGCATGGATTCAAAGACACCCTGCAGTTAATTTCTCCTACTGTAAAGTGTTGGACATGGACGGAATACAAGAAATCTGGACTTACCCATTGCCCTGATGATAGCAGCCTTGCCTTTATATTCACATTTATATTCATATTCAGAATGTCTGCAGCCAATGCAGGTGGATCATTAAGAGAAAGTCAGTGCAGTCAAAGTTTAAACCTGATTTGATTTGCCCAAGTTCTCCCAGAGATCTGATTAAATAAATCTAATTATGGTCTATTCCTGCTTGTGGGCTGAACCCTTCCATGCTCAGCCAGAGGAGCAGTCACTGTTGGTGCCAGAGCAAGATTTATATGATCTGTGTTACTAATGGAACCAAGGCAAACAAAGCGATTAGGATATGCGCAGTAAATACTGTGTAACTTCATATCTCTCAGCCAAACACTGGTTTCAATGACTTGTCCATGCCCAGGATGTGGAAGCCATGCTAACGTTTGGGTGGCCATTTTTATTTGGTGTAAAGCACCGGCCAGGCTTCTTGCACAAGACTGTAGGCAGACTAAGCCAGATTTTATAGGAACGTAAGTAGTTTAAAGCCATTGCTGAAAAAGTCTGGATCTAATAACGTGGGGCCAGTCATTCCCCATTGTGCGGTTTACAAACCATATGTGTCTGCATAAGGTCATGGGGATGGTTCCTGCCGACCGCCAATTTTCCTCAAATTATCGCACAAAGGGCTACATCTGAAAATGCTATTTTACAGTGCATGAACCCTTAGAAAAACATAAATGTAATTATTTTCGAATAAAGAGCTTCCTCAAAAAATACAGCTGATGTACAAAAGCGTCCATAAAATATTACATCTATAAACCCAGCGGCTTGGTGTGGAAAGATATGTAGGCCTTGCTCTTTATGCACAACCCACTGGTGAGAAATACAATGTGATGAATTCATTAGTACTGCCCAACATTACGCAGGCGTCTGATTTATACTCATAATATGTATGTCACCAGCATCAATGCATATGGTAAGCATGTTAACTTGTAACCTCCAGACGCTTAAAGGAACAGCAACACCAAAAAAAAAAAGTGTTTTTAAAATAATGAAAATAATGTGCTGTTGTCCTGCACTGTAAAACTGGTTTGATTGCTTCAGAAACACTACTATAGTTTATATAAACAAGCTGCTGTGTAGCCATGGGGGCAGCCATTCAAGCACAGGATACACAGTAGATAGCAGATAAGTACTACTATAGTTTATATAAACAAGCTGCTGTGTAGTCATGGGGGCAGCCATTCAAGCACAGGATACACAGTAGATAACAGATAAGTACTACTATAGTTTATATAAACAAGCTGCTGTGTAGCCATGTGGGCAGCCATTCAAGCACAGGATACACAGTAGATAACAGATAAGTACTACTATAGTTTATATAAACAAGCTGCTGTGTAGCCATGGGGGCAGCCATTCAAGCACAGGATACACAGTAGATAACAGATAAGTACTACTATAGTTTATATAAACAAGCTGCTGTGTAGCCATGGGGGCAGCCATTCAAGCACAGGATACACAGTAGATAACAGATAAGTACTACTATAGTTTATATAAACAAGCTGTTGTGTAGCCATGGGGGCAGCCATTCAAGCACAGGATACACAGTAGATAGCAGATAAGTACTACTATAGTTTTTTATAAACAAGCTGCTGTGTAGCCATGGGGGCAGCCATTCAAGCACAGGATACACAGTAGATAACAGATAAGTACTACTATAGTTTATATAAACAAGCTGCTGTGTAGTCATGGGGGCAGCCATTCAAGCACAGGATACACAGTAGATAACAGATAAGTACTACTATAGTTTATATAAATAAGCTGCTGTGTAGCCATGGGGACAGCCATTCAAGCACAGGATACACAGTAGATAACAGATAAGTACTACTATAGTTTATATAAACAAGCTGCTGTGTAGCCATGGGGGCAGTAATTCAAGCACAGGATACACAGTAGATAACAGATAAGTACTACTATAGTTTATATAAACAAGCTGCTGTGTAGCCATGGGGGCAGCCATTCAAGCACAGGATACACAGTAGATTACAGATAAGTACTACTATAGTTTTTTATAAACAAGCTGCTGTGTAATGGGCCTGTTGCCTTCTAAGGTTTATTTGAGGACGTCCCCTGCAATTTTCTCCAGTCTTTGTTATTGTCTATTTGGATGACATCTTGGTCTATTCACTCTCTTAAAAGGAGAATATGTTACAAGTAAACTTGTATTAACTACTGGAACTAGGCTTAGGCAGTAGAGGCACATGGCTAGTACACAAAGGTATAGGGGCGTCAGGCAAGTACCTTTTCAGTTTTTAGGATCAATCGATGTAAAAAGACAAAAATGAACTTACCCTATATTGCTCCCTGTCACTGTTTTGGTGCATTAGTGGGACCATAAAAACAGCAAATTCTATGACTCACTGAAAGATGCTTAAAGATTTGGCTGTTTTCCCTGTGCACATTAGCTCTGAAAGTTAAGTGGATCATTAGGCTTTTCTAATCAATAGCCATCAATTATTTATTCTTTCATATGAGTTAATTTCCTATGCACTGGGTTTGAAGGTTGATGTTATTGTTGGAAGAAATCCAAAGAGGAAAGGTCACGACAACATTAAAACCAGAATAGCAAAAAGTGAAGCAGTAAATAACGGATTGTGCCATTAGATACACTCGGGTACAGAGCTGCAGTCAGTTATACCCAACTGGAAATGTTTATTGGAATGTTTTTATTCTTTTCTGAGACACATCATGTTGCTGTTTAATTAGGATCATAAACACCGATGGGTAAATGTAGTAAGTCTTTTCAGGAAACACTCACCCGTTTAAAGGGATACTGTCATGGAAAAACATGTTTTTCCAAACTGCATCAGTTAATAGTGCTGCTCCAGCAGAATTCTGCACTGAAATCCATTTCTAAACAGAGCAAACAGATTTTTTTATATTCTATTTTGAAATCTGACATGGGGCTAGACATATTGTCAATTTCCCAGCTGCCCCAAGTCATGTGACTTGTGCTCTGATAAACGTCAGTCACTCTTTACTGCAAGGTTGAGTGATATCCCCCCAGCAGCCAAACAAAAGAACAATGGGAAGGTAACCAGATAACAGCTCCCTAACACAAGATAACAGCTGCCTGGTAGATCTAAGAACAACACTCAATAGTAAAAATCCATGTCTCACTGAGACACATTCAGTTACATTGAGAAGGAAAAACAGCAGCCTGCCAGAAAGCATTTCTCTCCTAAAGTGCAGGCACAAGTCACATGACCAGGGGCAGCTGGGAAATTGACAAAATGTCTAGCCCCATGTCAGATTTCAAAATTGAATATAAAAAAATCTGTTTGCTCTTTTGAGAAATGGATTTCAGTGCAGAATTCTGCTGGAGCAGCACTATTAACTGATGCGTTTTGAAAAAAACATGTTTTCCGATGATAGGCTACATATTATTCCCACAACATATGTAAAACAAGAGTGGACCAATTGGCTTTGTTGATAATAGAGTTGCACATGCGGTGCAGTAAAGCACATATTGATTGCAGTAATTCAGTGTGTCTTCACTCTAGTCAGTCCCACTCTTAAGGGGTTGGTTAACCGCCATCTTGGGACTCTCTTAGACGTCAAATCAAAGCAAGGAAAACTTTATACAAAATAACAACAAATGACAACAAATAATAGTAAAACAATATATCAATTATATATATATATATATATATATATATATATATATATACACACACACACACACATGGATAGCTAAAAAAATTGTTAACAAACTATAGAATAAATTTCAAAAATTCACTATATGTTATGTTGTTGTTTAACCCATATTTTACTTAAACCCATTGTAACCAACTTTTCAACTGGTATGCATTATTTATTTTTTATGCTGGTTGAATTATGAGTATTACTGTTTTTCCTCTTATTAAGAATGCAACTTAAAAGCCTAATCTTTTTGTTAGGGTCACTGACCCCATGTCAGGCTCTGCGGGGATTCAAGTCAGGGACCTCTGGGTTTCTGTCTCAGTGCCTTGAACATTGGGACAGGTGAGTAGTCGGTAGGCGGGCTTATTATTTATCACCTGGCCTTTGCAGCCCTTGCCCAGCAGGAGCCTGATTGGTGGGTAGGGGACAGCCAATCCCTATATAAGACCAGCCCCCTTCACAACGGGTGCCTGAGCATTTGCATTTCTAAACACTGTGGCATCGCCCCTCGCTTGGTTCCTGCTCTAGCCTTAAATTGCATTGTACCTTTTTCTGCCTCTTCCAGTCCTGTCTGAACCTTGCTAACCAGTCCTGTCTGAACATTTCTATCCAGTCTTATCTGAACCTTGCTAACCAGTCCTGTCTGAACCTTGCTATCCAGTACTGTCTGAACCTACTATCCAATCCTGTCTGAACTTTGTTAACCAGTCCTGTCTGAATATTTCTATCCAGTACTGTCCAAACCTTGCTATCCAGTCCTGTCTGAACCTTACTATCCAGTCCTGTATGACTCTTCGCCCGCACCGTCCTGTTCCAGTTCCAGTCTGTTCTGATCGATGCCTGCTCCGTTCTGTCCAGTTCTCTTCCTCCGATCCGTCCTGTTCCAGCCAACTCTGACTCATGGACCTCTTCACCCTGATCCTGTCCTTCTTCTCGTGACCTGCCTTTACAGCCGCTGCCTGAAGAACTCATCCTTCCCACCTCTGCCTCCATAGCGCCCCCTTCCTAATTCTTGACACCCTAGCAAACAATGAACGGATCAGCTGTGATCAACATGAATTAATGCAGCTTAAGTTGGCCATAGACACAAATATCCGATCGAACGAATCCTCGATTCATACGATTTTTGGATCGTGTGTGGAGTGTCCCGACATCTGTCGTGCCGAACGGTTGGTTAGAAACTGACGATCTTCAGTGGGAGACTGTCATTAGCTTCTGTTGGACATAACTATCGTACGATTACTGTCAGGGGCAGAACATGGGCTCATCTGTTCTTTTACTACTTTATTTCATCTGAATGGTTAGTGGCAGGTCGGGAGTTGGGAAAGTCCGAAAATTCCGATCGTTCAAGGATCTTTGCATCTATGGGCAGCATTAGTTAGGATTAAGTATTAATTTAGTTATTTCAGAGAGAAGAAGTCACACAGGAGGATTGCAGAGTTAGAGATAACTCACAACTGTCTCTGTCGACAATACACTGTAAGTTCATTTGCTGTTTATTATATTTTAGGGGGTCGGGTGAAACAATTACATACAAATTATAACATTTCTTGCACAGTGTATATGAAAATTATATATTTGCATGTTCCCGGCGACTGCAGGATTAATGTCAGGTCTATATGAGAATGTTTTAGCACAGATTTTGTCTACATTTTATTTTAAAATAGGAATAAATCTCCAATGCGCCTTGGCAAAAAGATTTTCACAGATTCAGGCTTGGGTTATCATGACGAGTGCCGCATTTGCAACCCAAATATTCCGAACATACGTTTCCAATTGAAACATTTTCCTTTAGTCGTCTGACAGTGCCGACTCGCTCCGGTGACAGCTCGGAGAAAAATATACAGCCGATCCCGACTCTGACAACTGAATCTTTCTCTTGGCAGAAAGGAGGAATTTCTTTCTCTTACATAAATATTCTACAAATCCATTGTATAAACAAGTTTTGGTTACCCATATCACTGATTGCAACGGCAGAGAGAGGCGAAATTCAGGCTCTCTCTCAATATTATTTCCCAATAAAAGGCGCTGTGTGTTTCTGCAAAGCTGTAAAGAATGGTTTCTGCAAAGAATGGTTTATAAATATGTTGTATGACAAAAAGGGCAACATCAGAAATCATGGGGCCCATACTAGTTTTCATACTCCGCTACTTTTTAGGTGATGGGGCCAGGACCTGAACTAGAGAAAGGCACAAGAGGCACCTGCCTAAAGTGCAGCAACGAGGGGGCACTGGGCGGGTACCTGCTGAAGGATCCCCTGCCTACAACTAGTCCAGGTTGATGTGCTCCCTGGTTCTTGGGTTGACTGATCTTGCCTCTATGTGCTCCCCCGTACACCAATGGGAGTGAGGTGCCCAGTTGGCTTGGCCCTAGGGTTGCCATCTTTTCTGATCAGGGAAAAGAGGCAGGGGGAGCCGGTGTATGATGTTGGGGGGGTGGACCAGTGCCATAAGGGAGCAGGGCAGATGATACCAGGGACGGGGCTGATGATGTAGCAATTAGCTGATCGCAAACAAAATAAGGGTAGTCCTTCATTTAGTCATGTATATGTTAGTGCCTCTCAACGAGCTGCAGACCCCATGCCGGAGTGCGAACAGATTAAAGTACAGAATATAAGCACTTTTCTCTTGTTTTAAAATGTCATTTTCTTTTTTAGTCCTGCAGGACTTTCTGCAAATAAAGAAATGAAATTTTAAATCAAGAAAAACGTGCTCTCCGGCTATTATCTTCTGTACTTCGAATTAGCTGATCGCCATGTCATTAACATCAATGGCCTGTGCGGATTTCCTAATCCGGAGCGGCATTTTCACCCGAACAGTCCTTCCAAAAACCCGCCTGTCCCGGTTACATTTGGACAGGTGGCAACCCTACTTGCCCCGCCCCTGGATGGAGCACATTTGTTAGTGGAATGTGTGAAGTAGAATGGGACCCATGTTTTTTTATATAAAAAAAAGAGGCATCTAAATAAGTCATGTTTGTCCACACCCTGAGCACCCCCTTTTTTTTTTGGTCAGACCATGCAAGAGATTTATCCAAGAGTGAAAATAATGTTCCCCACAGTTCACCAGAAGCTTTCCATCCAAGTATATAGAATGTCTAGATGATCATACCGTTTCATCTGCTTTCAACTTTACTACTACATTACTACAGCTACATTGTTTTCCGCTGTACACGTAGTCAGGACCAGCAGTACAGAGAAAAGCAAGGATAAAACTGATAGGCAGAACATGATAAGGAAACCCACTGCTCATTTCAATGCATAACAACTGGAATTCTTAAACAGTTCCACTGCTATCATATCCATTTCCACAGAATACCCTAGAGTCGACCAGTGGGATTAATCCCTGTTGGGCAGGATCTCCTGTAACCCTAAAGGTCTCCATAGACGCAAAGATTTTTCTTGCCGAACCACCGATTTAAGCGAAACCAATCCTTGAAATTATCGCGTGGTTAGTGGGATTTGAACAATTGTACATCTTACGATTTTTCGGCCGACATCTGTACCATAATTGATCGGCCAGGTTAAAAAATCTTTATCGGCCCCAGTGCAATGTATCTTTGTTTGCAGGGCCAAGCAGCTCCCCTTTGTCTTCCTGGAAATGGTATTTTTAGTTGATGGACAATTCGTATGATCGTTACGAGATAATCGTGGTCTCACGGTGACGATCGGGTATTTTAAAAATCTTTAGTGAAGCTTTAGTGAACAGTGGAAGGAATACAGCCCAAGAGCAGGAAGTAGAACACAAGTCTGTGTTACCAAAGAAGGAGCATCAATTAGACTGTGATGGAATAAGAGCGCTCTCTACTGGACAGGACATTAACTGCAGCTATAACATTTACAATGCATATGGAACAAGAGGCTTCGACAAGCAGATTGGAGGAGAACAGATTTAATTGTTTCAAAAATCCTAATCCTGAGACGTTATAGCACAAGCGCTTGACAGTGTAAATACATAATGCAACAACCTTACCTTAGATTTGTCTAAGGAATTCTTAAGGTCTCCAACAAGAACTACATGAAGCACTGGGACACCCCTTAACTCTTCCACTCTGGGACCTCTCTAAAGTCTTCTTTATCGACAGGCTTTATATCCTTAAATGGGTTGTTCACCTTTGAGTTAACTCTTAGTATGATGTAGAGGGTGAAATTCTAAGTGATTTAGCTTTTTATTCAGCAGCTCTCCAGTTTGCAATTTGAGCCATTTGGTTGCTAGGGTCCTAATTCCCCTAGCAACCATGCATTGATTTCCAATAAGAGACTGGAATATGAATAGGAGAGAGCTTGAATAGAAAAATGAGTAAAAACAACATAACAGTAGCAATAAATGTGTACCCTTACAGAGCATTTCTTAGATGGGGACCCCCCCCCCTGAAAAACTGGAAAAAGCCAGAAGAAATTGGCAAATGATTAAAAAAAAACCTCTAAAAATAAATAATGGAGACCAATTGAAAAGTTGCTTAGAAATGGCCGTTCTATAACATACTAAAAGTCAACCACCCCTTTAATGTTTCCTACTATAGGAGTTATGGCAACCTCTATAGAAACTACATCACATTAAGTAAAACACCCCTAAGTGTATTTGCTTGTAGTAGTACCAAATACATACGTTATACTGAAACATCCCTTAGATTTACCACTATAAAATACATTATATAGTGAGATTTCCCTTAGCTTCACCACCCTGGGAAACACATGATATGTTAGGGCGTTACTTAGCTCTCCCACTACATGAACTATAACAGATGATTTGGTGGCATTTAGTTGTCCCAATAGAACAGGGGTCCCCAACTTTGTGAGCCACATTCAACTGTGAAAAGAGTTGGGAAGCATCCTTGGGGATGCCAAATAAGTGATGTTATTGGCTATTTAGTAGTCCCTATGTAGACTGGCAGCCAACAGGAGGACACCTGTTTTTTATACAACCAAAACTTGTCTCTAAGTCTGGAATTCAAAAATAATCACCTGCTTTGAGGCCACTGGGAGCAACATCCAAGGGGTTGGAGAGTAACATGTTACTCATAAGCTACTGGTTGGGGATCATTGGTCTAGAAACTACATCTACCCTCAAGCTAGAGGTGAAAACCATCTTCTCCTACTGAAAGCTAACCAGAACTCTTCTTTTAAACCTTTTTACTTGTACCCCCTTTAACCCTTATAGTCTGGATTTGGCTGTACCTACCTAAAACAATTCTCATGCATGACTCTCATAGGGTTTCTAACTTACTAACCGCTGGGGGTTCAAGTGTGCACAAAATTAGGGATGCACCGAATCCACTTTTTTGGATTCGGCCGAACCCCTGAATCCTTCACGAAAGATTCGGCCGAATACCGAACCGAATCCGAACCCTAATTTGCATATGCAAATTAGGGGTGGGAAGGGGGAAAACATTTTTCTGACAAAAAGTCATGCAATTTCCCTCCTGCCCCTAATTTGCATATGCAAATTAGGATTCGGATTCGGTTCGGCCAGGCAGAAGGATTCGGCCGAATCCGAATCCTGCTGAGAAAGGCCGAATCCCGAACCGAATCCTGGATTCGGTGCATCCCTACACAAAATCGATGCCTTTCATTTGCTATTGGCAAGGACTATGAAGTAGCTTGTGGCTGCTGAACAAAGCAAAGTAATTTCAAAGAAAGTATTAAAGCACAAGACAAATCAGATGAGCCCTAGAGTGCCTTTTTTCCACCTCGTACCTATACTTAGGAATTTAAAGATTTAAAACTTGGATTGGTTGTTTGGTAAACTGCAGCCCTGCCTGGTCTTGTTCCGAGCGAAAATCAGAAACATCTGTTCTTTAATATGGAAATGATCCTATCTGTTGGATCTGACATGAGCATTTGGAAAGTGTACAGTAAGATGTTTATTTCAAGAGAATATAATTAAAAAGCAATCAATTAAAAGATCGGGTAGGAAAGATCAGTGCTGTGTTGCTCATTAATAAGGGAGGGTTGCCCAAAGGCCATTACTGAGTGCTAAACACGAAACTGCTTCACGATCGTTCTCCAAACACATGGGAATTTGGGTTCACGGGATGTCAGTTCTATTTACATTATGTAAATAGCCTGAAACAAAATAGGGCTCAGGAGAAGAAACACTTTGGATGGCATTAAAAGAAAGGCACTGCTAGGAGAAACACTTAATGCTGTCTAGCTTCATTTCTACAGCAGGGCGGGTGATGAATGTTTCAGGGGACTTTTCAGAGCAATAGACGGGCACAGTGGGATCAAGGAATTAATACTCTTTAGGCTCAGTGACCAACAGAAAAGGTCAGACTTCGTGTTTCCTAATGGAACAACAGAACCCTCCTATTTTACATATTCACTAGAAAGCAATTCTTCATTCACCTTTCAGTTAACGTTTACTATTTTATGGACAGTTCGAAGCAACTTTTCAATTGGTCTTAATTTTTTTATGTTTCTTTTTCAAATGTGGGGGTCATTGACCTCATCTAAAAACAAATTCTCTGTAAAGCTACAAATGTAATTGGTATTTTTCTTACTCATCTTTCTATTCAGGCCTCTCCTAGTCATATTCCAGTCTCTTATTTAGTTGAGGGGCAGGTGGGACAGAGGGAAAAAGCCAGTACATACCTGCTCTCCACAGCCGGCAGCTCCTGAGCTCCTTCATCACCTCCTCTGCCCGATTGCCTGAAAAGATGCACAAGAAAAAGGTACACGCTGGTGGGGGTTTAAGCCAGACAGAGGGGTATTTGCAGCTGTCGCAGGGGGGCCCTGATGTGGAAGCCCCAGTGGGTCAAGACCCCCCCAGTCTGACAGCGTATGATTGTTAGGGTCATTTGGACCCTAGCAACCAGAATGATTAAATTGCAATCTGGAGAGCTATTGCATAAAACGCTAAATAAAGCAAAAACACAAAAAACCCAATTACAAATTGTCTCAGAATATCATTCTCTACATCATATTAAAAAGTTAACTCAAAGGTGTAAAACCCCTTTAACCCCAGCCAGTGTCAGACTGGGATGCCAGGTGCCCACCAGAAAACAACTTTCCAAACTACTATTTCTCCTCTCCTTATTGCACCTTTTTATTCTCTTAGTCTTATATCTACTTACTATATTCTTCCATTATTAAGCATCTTTTTCCCATAAAGAAATTGGGAATGACCATGAAATATGCTAACATACCTCCCAACTGTCCCTTTTTCGGAGAGACAGTCCCTCTTTTGACAGCTCAACCCGCAGTCCCTCATTTGTACTGGAAAGTCCCTCTTTTCTCTGCACTGAACAGCCAGAAAAAGAAACAAAGTTTCTCACTTAATTGGCTTTTAGCAGAGAGCCCAGAACAGCTAACAGGTGCAAATAAGATACTTTGTAACAATTTTGAGAGACAAAAACACAGTTTAGATAAGGAGAAATATTTTCAAACTTTCATCACCTGCCAAATTTTGTAAAACGAACATGGTAATTAGGGGGTGTGGCCACAGAAAGGGGTGTGGTCAAAAAAATTGCGCTACGTGCGGAAAAAAATTTGTTGGGAGGTACTGTATGTGCTTAATGGTTACAAGTAAGAGGCCCATTGACACCTGGGCCCACCGGGAGTTTTTCTGGTTTCCCTGTGGGCCAGTCCGACACTGATCCAGGCCACCATTAGCCTGTCCTGTTTCCCCAGAGCCGTTACTGTTTTGAGCACCTGGGTAAATGAATGGGAACCTTCAGGTGGTGAGCGAGGTTTAAATGAAGTCAGCCAGTACTACTGCTTATAGCAGGGAGCTAAGTAGTATCTTGTAGGAAGATATTTGCCTGGGACTGAAGAAATGTGAGGTTAGGTGATACCTTTGATTGGCTAACTAAGTCCATCCAGTTCAACCTTAACTGCTATAGACTTTAACTATAGACTTTGTATTTTTAGAAGAAGTTACAGAGACACTACCTCAAAGAAGTTTCAGAGATATCAGATAGGAAAGCACATACATTGCCCCAAGGTAAGGGATGATATGGGAATTGCAAACTTTGCACAACAGGGTCTTTGGATAAAGGAATTTCGGTACAATGATTAAGGAAAACCATGAGTTATGACCAGAAATGGCTTAGGGGTATGTGGGACAGACAGATTTTGAGAAAAGATCAGATAAAGTGAATTGAATAGGAGAGCACAACTAACTGTCAGATGCACTGAAGAAGAAATTAGTACAGTATTAGCAAATGAAACCTTCTGTTGCAGGTAAGGCAGTGATTGGCAATATAAGCTGATTTTCTCGTGCAAACACGAGATTCTGCTAATTCTTTTTCTGGCTGTAACAAGATATTTTCACTAGATGGCAGCAAAGTGTAATAAATTGTTACGGGGTATCTGTGTATAAATACATGCTTGCCTATTTCAAGAATCTGCATTATGAACATTAAATTAGGTTCATTAATATGAAAGTGGAATGCTAAGCAACTAGCCAGTATAGTTATTACAAATATTACAAAGAAATGTGTAAATGTAATTGCTGTTGAACGCAGTGTCTGTCAAATTGCTGTTATTCTCTGCACTGCTGGCTCTGACTCCCGAAATAATGTAACAGAGGCCAGTTGACCTGGTAGAGAACGGAAAGCAATTACACTTACACATAACTTTAAGCCATCTGGAATATTTAATGGCTTCATGCTGGAAAGTTGCTTGGAATGCCATTTTCTTTAATTATGCAAAACAGAATCAATTCAATGATGTGGTAGCATCACATATAAAAATGCCAAGGCCATTGTAAGCATTGCCTATCCTAATATTGATGCTGTTTGTTTATTAGAGAGGGTCAGCACAATGGTGCCACTAATAGCTTTAGCCTTAATGGTTTTTGAAAGACAAATGGCTAAAGACTGATGTTGTCCATTTTTACTGTGACCAAAGGGATCTGGGTGCATCTCAGCAATACCAGCTCTGCTCTTGATTCTGCCCTCTTTTGCCCCAATCAGATCCTGTTCCGTGGCCCTGCTGTGTGCCCTGCTCCACTGCAATGATCCAATAGTAAAAGAGCTGATTATTCTGGGCAATCCAGGAAATATGTTGGGTACGGTAGTTTTTAAAGTGAAGAAAACAAGAGAATTATATTCTGCGCCCTCACACCCCACTTCAGCTCTTTATGGGCACAGGCTGTGCTTTTATTGTGTCGAATAAATATAAATGCGCTCTGATGCCCCCTCTTTTCAGATTATCTGTTCCAAAACTCTAAGGGCAAGGGCTCCCGCAGCAGATCCTCCACTTCCCTCTGCCTGGGGTTTATACAGATCTGCTGGAATGTGCTCTTTCATGTAGCTCCATTGAAAGTCATGGTGTTGGTCTATGTGGAGCTCCACTAAATAGAGACTGTACCAATATTGGCTCAGTGTAGCTCCTCACAGGCAGATGCTGTGCCTTTTAATGGAGCTACAAGAAGGGGTGCCCTTTCCCTAACCCATGCCCCCTAACCCATGCACTCTGTATATACTTGTCACAATTAGTTTGTTTTATTCTTCTTTTGAATGTTTTTTTTGACTGGCCTCAACATTGCTCCCATTTACACATTCCTTCTTGTTCACACTATAGATCTTTCTGCTTTTCTGCTCCCCAGCTACTTTCAGTACCTCACAATCCATCTCCACAATGCAGGCATCCTCTGCCTACTGTTCAGCTCATGTTTTTTAACAGAAGTTAAATTAGGGGGGTAGCAACATATCCCCAGTGCAGCTCAGCGTGAAGAAAATAACAATCTGTTCAACTGTCTTCACTTCAACCTATTTATTATGCAGAAATGTACAGGGCCGAATTACAAAGTTGTGGGCTTGGCAATAGCCTGTTTTCATCAAGCAACATAAAGCTTAGTGAAGTGCTCCCTGGCCACATACTCATCTTCTCTAATAATCTCTATACTTGCCCTTTGTTCCTACCCAGTTAACCTTATTCACTCTAAACCTTTATTCATCAAACTCTTTCTCTTTATCTCATATTGCTGGTCCCACTAGTGGGACATTTTCAGTCCTTCTTTTGTAGCTTTAAAGACACCACTGTTTCATTTCTTTATTATTTATTTCTTTATTTATTAGTATGGTGTTAATTAATATTAGCATCTCTCTGCATGTGCTGTTGTTATTTACAGACCTCCCTCCTCCGCCTCCACTACTTCTTAGCTCCATAACATTGTGTCATGACTTTCCATGCCATTGTCTCATTTGATTTTGCAATTTTGGTTGTCTCCCTTTCCCCATTACTTACTTCTAATAAAATATCCAAAAGAGAACAGAATTTCCTTGATTTGGTCCTGACACTTTCCACATTTAGCAGCTCTCTGTTTTGGATGATGGATTTGTTACCTTCTCCTCCTTTATCTATGACACAGTTTATGTACTTACAATATTGACCAGTGTTCCCTGTGATTTGTTTTTTTTTGATGCGGGGCTCCAGTCTGAACAGCTGTAACTCATTTTCTCAATTCCAATTTCTTTTAACTCACATCTACCTCTGACCCAAATTCTCTCGAAACACATAGAACTTCTTTCTGCCCTCTATTAATGACTGTCATGCCCTTCTCACATCTTCAGCGCAGTTGGAGTGGAAAGCTTTGCCCCTGGCTACATTTACAAACATGATTCTTAAGCTCTGGCTCACAGAGTTTAGATCTTTATAGAGGAACCGCTGTACACGTTTATTCCCCCCCCATGAATTGCTTTAATCTGTCAGGTAAAATTACTATATTAATAATATAACTATATATTATATATATATAATTCAATCTTCATTCATCATAACCCTCTTCATCCCCCCATGGTCCCTCTTTCCCCCTCCGCTTTTTTTTGTTTGGGTGTTAATTTTTGTTTTTTTTATTTACCATTTAGGCACATAATGGACACTAACGCTGCTGCCCTGGGCATGGGCAATTATGACCCTGCTCTTAACACTCAGTACTTTTTAAAGGGATACTGTCATGGAAAAAAAAAAAATTTTCTCAATATGAATCAGTTAATAGTGATGCTCCAGCAGAATTCTGCACTGAAATCCATTTCTCAAAAGAGCAAACAGATTTTTTTATATTCAATTTTGAAATCTGACATGGGGCTAGATATATTGTCAATTTCCCAGCTGCCCCAAGTCATGTGACTTGTGCTCTGATAAACTTCAATCACTCTTTACTGCTGTACTGCAAGTTGGAGTGATATCCCCCCCTCCCTTTTTCCCCCCAGCAGCCAAACAAAAGAACAATGGGAAGGTAACCAGATAACAGCTCCCTAACACAAGATACCAGCTGCCTGGTAGATCTAAGAACAACACTCAATAGTAAAATCCAGGTCCCACTGAGACACATTCAGTTACATTGAGAAGGAAAAACAGCAGCCTGCCAGAAACCATTTCTCTCCTAAAGTGCAGGCACAAGACACATAACCAGGGGCAGCTGGGAAATTGACAAAATGTCTAGCCCCATGTCAGATTTCAAAATTGAATATAAAAAAATCTGTTTGCTCTTTTGAGAAATGGATTTCAGTGTAGATTTCTGCTGGAGCAGCACTATTAACTGATTCATTTTGAAAAAAAATTTTTTTCCCATGACAGTATCCCTTTTAATCTTTCACATAATTCTACGTATGGCCTAGGATATGTCTTGCTCTGCAATTAGCGATGCACAGAATCCACTATTTTTGATTTGCCCAGAACCCCCGAATCCTTCGCGATAGATTAGGCCGAATTTGACCAGAGGGAAGGGGAAAACATTTTTTACTTCCTTGTTTTGTGACAAAAAGTCACGTGATTTCCCTCCCCACCCTTAATTTGCATATGCAAATTAGGATTCGGTTAGGCCTGGCAGAAGGATTCGTCCGAATCCGAATCCTGCTGAAAAAAAGCCGAATTCCGAAGCAAATCCTGGATTTGGTGCATCCCCATCTGCAATCCTGCTGTATCTTAATGTTAGAATTAGTTCTGTATAGTTTTGACTTGCTTGCTGTTATTTTCCGAAAACAAAGTGTGCTTAGTTTTCTCTCTCTCTCTCCATCATCTTTACATGTCAACATCTTTGCCAATAGTGAAAGTTAAAAATCATACCTCTAAACTGGTGACTTGTCCGTTCTTCTCTCATAACCCAAGTGCAGCCAACAAGATTTGCGCATGAATATGTCCCAGCTCCACACTCTAGTTTAAAATATTTTATTTGATTTTCCTATTAAAGGAGAAGGAAAGGCTAAAATTAAGTAAGCTTTATCAGAAAGGTCTATATAAATACACCAGTAAACCCTCAAAGTAATGCTGCTCTGAGTCCTCTGTCAAAAGAAACACCACATTTCTTTGCTTTTATTGTGTACTCATGGGCTTCTGTATCAGACTTCCTGTTTTCAGCTTAAACCTCCAGGGCACGGCCTTGAGCATGCTCAGTTTGTTCCTCTCCCCCTCCCTCCTCCCATCCCTACTGTAATCTGAGCTCAGAGCTGTTAGTAAGCAGGGAGAGACTCAGGCAGGAAGTGATGTCACACCAAGCATATATGGCAGCTTCTATCCTAAACAAACAGAGACAGTGTCTAGAGCTGTTTATTCAGGTATGGTAAAGCATTCTGCAGAATAAATATAGCGTTCTAGCTTGCACTATTGTGGCTATTCTATTGGCAATAAACTGTCTTGGAGCTTTCCTTCTCCTTTAACAGCTCCACACTCTGCAGAACAAATGGAACATGTGTCAGGTATGAGAGGATTTGCAATCATTTATGTGTTAGTTAAATGCAGAAAGTAGGGTCATTTTATAATAAGATTTATAAAGACCATTAGGTCCATTTTTAGCTTTCCCCCTGCTTCCAGCCTGCCCAAAGAACTCCAGAGGTTTCATTGTATATCGCCATTATTTGAATATAATACGTCCCAGAAACATGCAATGTCAGATAATCACACGTAATCCTAGTTACACAGTTTGAAAGAACATGATTTGAGCTTTATAAATAAACACTAATATGCAGAGAGCTTTGGTGGCCCGCTTCTGAAGTGTTCCCCAGTTGCTTCTGCACCATTTTGTTCTAAATCATGTCTCACTTTGTTACCCTGCCACAATGAGAGCATAATGAGGCTTTATAAATGAAAGTTAATAATAATATTAACTCCTGCTGTGCAGCTGGGTTTGGAGCGCAATGCAGACCCCTGCTGAAGGGAAGATAGAGAAGAAGAAGGCAGACACGTGTCCTGGATATTGCAGCCTCTGTGGGAGAATTTGGCTGGTATCCAGGGAAGAGAGATGTTGGGGAAACTAGGGAATTTCTCATGCACAGTCCAAAGCTTCAAGCTCTGTTTTTCATCTTAATAATAATATGCCATTGCCATTTTTTTTTTAAATTATCTTAATATTTTCTCTATCACCCAACTGAACTATCATTTCAGCAATCAGATCTCCCAAAAACAGGGCATTTTCGTGCAATGCGCATGGTTAACAACCAACGCAGATTTATTGCTGTCGTTTGCGATGCAAAAAAATAAATAAAACAATTTCCATTTAATGGAATCTTAAATTATGTTCCTTAGCATATCTGGCTTAGATAAAATAAAAATGTTTTACTTATTTTTCTTAAACTTTTGTAATTAATCTAGGGATGCACCGAATCCAGGTTTCGGTTCGGGATTGGGCCAGGATTCAGCCTTTTTTCAGCAGCCTGGCCGAACCGAATCCGAAACATGTCGTGTAAAGCAGCATGAATAATAAATAATCACAAGCAGTTAATCTGCGTTTGAGTGCTCTCCTCTCTTTTAACTTTTTGGATATCCTGGGATGATTGGTACATCTCTGTGAGAGGATTGATGCATGCTATTGAGAAAAGATTAAGGCAGTGCGCAAAATCCATACAGTCTCGATTTCGAATCCGAATCCTAATTTGCATATGCAAATTAAGGGCGGGAAATTGAGTGAATTTTTGCACAAAACAAGGAAGTAAAAAAATGTTTTCCCGTTCCCACCCATAATTTGCATATGCAAATTAGGATTCGGATTCGGTTCGGTCGAATCTTTTGCAAAGGATTCGGGGGTTCAGCCGAATCCAAAATAGTGGATTCGGTGCACTTTCTAGTGGGTTTTACCTGTAGAGATGCAATGAAATGACAGAGACATTATCATTGCGATAGATATTAATGGTTGTAATAATGGTTTGTCCATATGTATGCAGGGTAAAACTATCAGTCATTGCAGGCAAGTAACACTGATGTACTGATGGCACTCAATATAGCAGCAGGGAACACAGATTTGGATGCAAGGACTTTATATTGTAGATATTTCTCCCTGAAAATCACAGAAGTAGTTTTGCACTACAGCTTCCTGTGAATGGTGAGCTGCACTGGTTCAGGCAGCGGCGTAATTAGATGTTTCTGGGCCCCACAGCAAATACATTTTAGGGCCCCCAACATATGTTTGTCCTGTTTTACCAATATATGTTGAAATTGCTCATCATGGGGCCCAATGTCCCTCCTAGGCCCCCCTGCAGCCGCAGGGTCTGCTTCTGCCGTAGTTACGCCCCTGGGTGTCCTGCTCCTGATAGAGGGCCCTGCAGAGCTAACCATTCTCCATTGAAAGAGTTAATCCGCTGCATATTAACTAAAGGCATCTTCTGAGCGCTGTATTTTAACCACATCTTGCATTCTTTTATTGTCTATCCATCATGAATACAATCCCCAGCTGACTGCAGTTCCATATGGGAAGCCTTGTATAATATTTAGAGGGGAGCGCCCCCAACTCTTGTCAATCATTTCACGCACAAACACCCCCCCCCATCCACATTCTCACACAGTGAAATCCGGCGGCTCTGCTGTAGAACAGTGTATTCCGGAGCATGAACATGAGATTAAAGAAGAGCCGAGGCTTCTGTGTCTGACGGCTGTCTCTCTGGGTTTCCTTCTTCTGGTCAGGACACCATCCATCATTATTTAAAGGTCAGTGCATGGGGGGGTGACGTGTTGTTCCTTTTCACTGTGCCCCTTGTTTTATTGTGAATGAGACTGCACTTTGGGAGGGGGGGATCATCGAGATGTGCATGGAGATAGAGAGGACCTTATTATTCCATTCCATGGTAGCTCATTGTGTGAGTGTATATATATATATATACAGTATATTAATTTAGCAATCTATTCCCTGAGCTCTGGGCTTCTAGTGAGGCAACGATGAATCCCAGTGGCTGTAGAGGATACGCAGAGATGAGAAGCTCTGTCTCTTGGCTAAACCAATGAGCCTGAAGCTTCAGAAATCGATTAGCCCCAAAAACTTTCTCTAATGGAACCAACTTTTTCCTTTCTTTAATTTTAAGTGTAAAGTAGCCACAAAATCAATTCTTTCACGCTTAGCCAGAACACCAAGTCATGTGCAAGCAAGTGAAATTACATTGAGCCCCTGCAAAGACATGGCTAAGAAATGAATCCAATGTGTGTAAGATTCAAATGCATTCAGTTTGTGCGTCAGTGTTTGGTATATGCTGCGTGCATGTAAGTAAACCTTTGTGTGTGTGTATAAAGGAATATGTATGTGTATAGATGGAAGAAATGTACCTACCGTATACACTCGAGTATAAGCCGAGTTTTTCAGCCACCAAAATATGCTGAAAAACTCTACCTCGGCTTATACTCGGGTCAAGAGCAAAAACAGTCGACGACGTCTAAGAATAGTCGCCAGCGTCCAAGAATAGTCTCCAAGAATATTCGCTGGCGTCCAAGAATGGTCGCCGGCATCCAAAAACGAGACGCCGGCACCTCCAATGGGAGCAGAAACCCTCAATTTTTTGCTTGAAACTTACCAGAAGCTGCTGCATTTCTCACCCTAGGCTTATACTCGAGTCAATAAGCTTTCCCAGTTTTTGGAGGTAAAATTAGGTACCTCGGCTTATACTCGGGACGGCATATACTCGAGTATATACGGTAATGTGATGTAGAAAAATCTTTATATACTATTGGGAATCCGTGTGTATGTGCGTGAACAAAGGTTTGGGCATTTACTCCATTTGCACCAATACATCTCTGCATAACTCTCAAAGCTTTTGTGGCATTTGATTAGGGTGCTCTTTATTGTTGTGCAAAAGCGAATGCAGCAAACTGGCCCACCAGGGTACTGAGAAAAAAAATCCTGCTGGACCCCAAGACCGCCAGCCCCACTTTCCCAACTCCCCTGCTAGGCCCTGCTGAACACCACCCCTGTTCCCTTCCACTGGACCCTGCCAAACACCAACCCCACCTCCAAACATCTTTAATGCTTTAAATCCATTTTCTCAACTGATCTTACTGGCACATCTGGGGTTAATGGAGTGCTCATCCATTTATGCAGTGATTGCACTGGTATGTCTGGAGTTTATATGCTCTTTGTGATTTTACTGGCATGTCTGGAGTTATTGGGGTGCTCATTAACACAGATGCTTAACTGTACTAGTGAGGTTGCCCATGGCAACTATCAGACTTTAGCTTCTATTTTCTAATATTTAGGGAAAAAATTAAGATTTTGTTCTGATCTATTGGTAACTGCCCAAGTTTTTGCACCAACTAAAACTGAATGGGGTACTGAGGTTCATTACCGATGCCGGCCAGTAGTGGGCATCTAATATACTAGCTAAAACGCAGCCAATCAACGTGAGCCTAACGCTAGCCATAGACAGGCAGATTTTACCCTTATATCTGACAAACGATCATATGTTGCAATCGTCCGACCCACCACTAACCATTCAGATTAAATAAAGTAGTAAAAGAACAAATCAGACGTGTTCTGCCGTGAAAGCAATTGTATGAAAGTTATGTCAGACAAATAAAAGTGACAGTCACCCATTGATATGGTCAGATAGGCAATACGTGCTGAGATATTATCATTAGCCAAAATAAATCTTGGTATACGTGGTCTGAAAATTGTACAAATTGTCGCTTTGTACGACTTTATCTTTGCGTCTATGGCCAGCGTCAGGCCCGGATTGGCAATCTGTGGGGCTGCTGTATAGTTCCATAGAAAGTTTGGCTGTTTGGGCCTCTGTGTACTTGGAATGACAGCTTTAGTGACATTGGATTATCTTGGACTGGGACACCAGGGGCCCACCCAAAATCCTTTAACCAGGGGCCCACCAATTAATCTTAGACAAGGGCCCCACTCTCAGTACTATTATTATTCTTTCTCTCCTCACTCAACCTCTATTCTCCTTGTCTTTTTTTTACAGACTATAATCTATTATTCCATCTATTTAGCCTCTTTGTTCTCATAAAAATAGGGAATGACATGAAATAGGCCAAATGTTTAGCAGCATGAGGACCTGGGCCTACCGGGACTTTTCCTGGTTTCCGAAACTGGCCACCACCACTGATTGACCCCATTGGTTGAAATCATGGTAATATATCTAGCTCTTACATGGAAGTGACTATATCATATAGAGCCACACATATAGTTTGAGACATTGGGGCAAATTCACTAAAGTACGAAGCGCCTAACGCTAGCGTTAATTCGCTAGCGTATCGCATTTTCATTAATTCGACGATTCACTAACGGACGCTGACGTAAATTTGCTAGTGTTACTTCGCACCCTGACGCCTGGTGAATTTGCGCAACGGACGTAATTACGCAAATTCACTAACGCGCGAATGATTCTGAACGCTACCTTTTACGCCAGACTTCCTTCGCCACCTCAGAAGTGCAATAGAGTAGATAGGGATTGCTTCCAAAAAAGTTAAAACATTTTCTAAGTCCCATAAAACGCTGGCGTTTTTTCTTTTTTTATGGGTGATAGGCTGAAAAAGATCAAAAAATTTTTTGGGGCTCCCCTCCTTTCCCCCTACATTTCCTAACTCATGGCACCTTATCTATACAGTGGGCACATGTGTAGGGCAAAATAAACATTTTATTTGCTGTTTTGAAGGTTTCCCAGGCTTGTGTAGTGATGCTACATATACCTCCATTGTAACTTCAATTTGGTGCCATATGCAAATTAAGCATCACAAGCGTAACTTCGCTTTGTTGGCAAATTAACGCCAGCACAACTTCGCAACCTTGCGTTTCCCCTGAGCGCAACTTCGGATTTTAGTGAATTTGCGTAGTGCTGGCGAAAATACGCCTGGCGAAGTGCGGCGCAGCGGACGCTGGCGCAACTACGCATCTTAGTGAATGTCCCACTATAGCAGAAAGTTTAGTGGTGTTGTGGGTCCGGCCAGAATTTGTCAGTCACTTGCTATTTATTGTCTGTACCCACTTCCAGTCCATGGCTCACACGATACACAGGACTGTTCATCAGCTGGCTTCTGCTAGATTGTTTCAATAGTCAGATCTAGCAATGCAGAAAAAAACAAGGGACAGACAGACAATGGCAGACAATAGCAATGACATGTACACAACTATAAACGCGGCAAGAATGAAGAATGAATAGACATTGGGAAGTTGCTCAGAATTGAACACAACACTGTAATTCTACAAACAAAGATTCACATTTACACTAATTACAGCTTTAAAAATACTTTTTTTGATCAGTTTATTTAATATACATCAATTATTATCCTTAATATTAGAAAACATTATTACAGGTATGGGACCTGTTATCTAAAATGCTTGGGATCTGAGGTATTCTGGATAACGGATCTTTCCATAATTTGGATCTTCATACCTTAAGTCTACTAGAAAATCATGTAAACATTAAATAAACCCAATAGGTTGGTTTTGCTTCCAATAAGGATTAATTATATCTGTTTTATTATTACACAGAAAAGGAAATAATTTTTACAAATTTGAGTTATTTGATTATAATGGAGCCTATGGGAGATGGCCTTTCCGTAATTCATCGCTTTCTGCATAATGGGTTTCCGGATAATGAATCACATACCTATATATTGCAACTACAGAAGTACAGAACCTTTTACTTGATCCAAACTAAAATATTATTAATCTTTATTCTGGTATCCAGAGTGCTCGGGACCTGGGATTTTCTGGGTAACGATTTTTTTCTGTAATCTAGATCTTCATACCTTAAATTTACTAGAAAATCATGAAAAAACATGAAATAAACCCAATAGGCTGGTTTTGCTTCCAATAAGGATTAATTATATCTTGGTTGGGATCAAGTACAAGCGACTGTTTTATTATTACAGGTATAGGACCTATTGTTCAGAATGGTCAGGACCTGGGGTTTCCCGGATAACGGATCTTTCCGTAATTTGGATCTTCATACCTTAAGTCTACTAGAAAATCATGTAAACATAAAATAAAGCCAATAGGCTGGTTTTGCCTCCAATAAGGATTAATTATATCTTAGTTGGGATCAGGTACAAGCTACTGTTTTATTATTACACAGAAAAAGGAAATATTTTTAAGCTCTCTAAGAGACAGCCTTTCCATAATTCTGAGCTTTCTGGATAATGAGTTACAGGATAACGGATACCATACCTGTATTACCATTATTATTACATACTGTACATATAGATTGTGAGATATACAGTATATATATATATATATATATATATATATATATATATATATATATTAAGTGTCCTTTATATACTACAGACAAAAGAAATATTGATCCTCCAGCTTTTCTTGGACAATTGAGACTCTGCCTTTGAGGCTGGCATATTTAGGATTTACCAAGGACAAGAGAAGGTCACTACATAATCACCTATTATATCAAGACCACAAATAACTGACCTACTTTAAAACAATGACACTTATCTCATTTTGATTTTTCACTGTACGAAAGCGCCCCCCAAGAGCCCCATTATAAGATAGCGCCATGTGAGGAAGTCATGGGTAAGAAAAGCAACATGGCAGCCCCTGTTGTCCTACACTGTCCTCATCTTCATGATGTGATTGTAGAATCGACATGTCAGATTCTAGGAGGTCCAATCTGACACCAGCATATGCTGTCCGCGGATGAGTTTGCATTTCATTCGCATAATAAGATAAACAAAATCTCCCAAATTATGTTGTTTTCAATAGGATTAGGTATCTTCCCTGGACTTCCCCATTACTGTGCCTTGAACAATTAATAAATTCCCACAAGCAGAAGGTCGTGCACAAAAAAATCCTCATTATCGGAAAAAGAAAATGCCTTTCCTAGGTTTGCACAAAAAAAAAAAAAAACCTTCAGTTCTATTTCTGGAAGTAGAATACATCTGTGTTACAATGTGTCCTTTCTAGAGCAACATGTAATTTATAATTCGTTAACACATTGTTCTGTCGTAATGGCCCTCCTGCGCTGAAGTGTTTGATTAACAGAATCAACACACTGACAATAAGTCATGATTAGAACATGTGCAGATATGCCAACAGCTGTAACATACACTATTCACAAACTCTCCTCATACTATAATCCACTACTCCCAGCAGTCCTTGTGTCACATACTAAGGAGAATTACTTTTACTGCAGGACCTCGCTCTACTTCAGAGAAAGGTCTGTGTACTTAAAGGGATACTGTCATAGGAAAATAGGTTTTTACTCAAAACACATCAGTTAATAGTGCTGCTCCAGCAGAATTCTGCACTGAAATCCATTTCTCAAAAGAGCAAACAGATTTATTTTTATTTAATTTTGAAATATGACATTGGGCTCTGATAAACTTCAGTCACTCTTTACTGCTGTACTGCAAGTTGGAGTAATATCACCCCCTTCCTTCTCCCCAGCAGCCAAACAACAGAACAATGGGAAGGTAACCAGATAGCAGCTCCCTAACACAAGATAACAGCTGCCTGGTAGATCTAAGAACAACACTCAATAGTAAAATCCAGGTCCCACTGAGACACATTCAGTTACATTGAGTATGAAAAACAACAGCCTGCCAGAAAGCAGTTCCATCCTAAAGTGCTGGCTCTTTCGGAAAGCACATGCTGCCAGACCCAAAGAACCATTGAAAAGAGTTTCTTTCTTGTTTTGTAGAATTTTTCTACCAGTTAGCAACCATCTGTTTATGCATTGGTGGGCAAGTGCAAGTTGGTAGTGTCCATAAAAAGTATTATGCACCAGTTTGTGGATATGTTTATCTTTGTTTTAGATGTATTTAAAAGAACCTACCCACATTCTATATTTTATTTAAGTGAGGAATGAATTTTGTTCCAACAGCGCCACCTGCTGGTCAGTTTCTAGACCAGTCTGACCAGCAAGTAGTCAAGGAAGAAAGAGGCTGCTCTGATGTTCTTCTGCTTAGGTAAAATGTGAAAAAGGTTTCTAATTGTTTTCCTAAGCAGAAGAACATCAGCCTCTTTCTTTCTCCTGACAACTTCCTTGACTACTTGGTGGTCAGACTGATCAGAAACTGACCAGCAGGTGGCGCTGTTGTAACAAAATTCATTCATATTAACAGCACATGTATCCCTTAATATCTTGGAATAAAAAGAAAATAAATAATGCATGTAAATGACAAAGGTGCTTAGAATAACACTCTCATCAATTTTACATTCACTTATTTTAAACGTTTAGTTATCCTTTAAGCTAGACGTGCAGCTTTTACCCTTGTATCCGACGAACGATCAGAATAGTAGTAAAAGAATGAATCAGACGATGTTGTGCCTGTGACAGCACTTGTACCAAATTTACATCCCACAAATTCTAGTGAATGCAATACATGCAGAGAAATTATCATTAGCCAAAAGAAATCTTCTAACCTGTCCCATCGACTAAACTACTGACCAAACAATGTCCAGACGATCCACACGCGGTCCGAAAATCGTACGAAACTTCGATTCTTGCGACTTTATTTTATTTATTTATATTTGTGTCTATGGCCGGCTTAACATGGGAAATATGGGTGCAGAGCACAGCATTGAAGGGAGCAAGGCAGCCCTGTATTTTAGTGACGTGCTGGTAGACCCAACATTCACGGGGCCTTGGTTTCATTCACAGGTCAGGTTTGGGTTCAAATTTGGGTGACCATTGCTGGGTCCAGGTCAGACTGGGAAAGTACTCTTCTGCTCCAGAAGGTTCCCAGTATTGGAATCGGAGGCATTTGCAGCAGTAGTATAGATAGCAGGAAAATAGGGGTTCAGGTCCTACAATTGCAACATTTCCCAGGTTAGCATGTGGGTGGAGGTTCTGCTGGTTAGTCACGAGTAGTGATGAGTGAGAATTTTCACCAAGTTTCGCTGCGAAAATTGTTGTGTACCAAAAAAATATTTATTATTTTAATATTATTTTATTATAATATTATTTAGTATTATAATTATTTAATATTATTTTATTTATAAAATTTGCCGTCCATACACTTCAATGTATTTCTTTAAATTCGCCCATCACTAGTCTCACTGATATGAACAATTAGCAACATTTTTGCATTTTTTTTGAGTTTGGATTTGGTTTGGCCAAGCGCTTGGATACGACTGAAAATGTACAATGTTTTACAATAAAAAATGTTCTTGTTTGAATTTATTAATGCTGTTAAACAGGTTTTCGGAACCACGCACACACCAATTCATTTTAGACAGTGGTCCATCAATGTAAAGATACTGCGCTAAAAATATCAGTCCAGGGATTGTGGGGTTAATGATTCCATTGCATTCAGGGCTACCTGCCTGCTTCGCCAGAATTGTCTTTTTCTTTGAGAGTGACACTAAAATAGGATCACTGATTCCTCTTTACACAAATGCAGCTTTTTTAAAAATAGCTTTTACAAACTGGTTCACTTGGATGAAAGCTGAAAATCTAACAGAGCGATACGCCTAGGGAAATGCGCAGGTAATTCTTGCGGAATTCTCCTACTTTCCTTTTAACGCTATATATATTTTATATATATTTCTCTTCTCTAAGGAAATTACATTTTGTTCCGCAACAGATCTGGGCCCTGATCCGCCCCCCCAAACATTTTGGGGCCCCCACTGTAAGTCATAATTGGTCGCCCACTCCATTCAAGCTCACTTGGTGCAGAGGAGATAGGAAAAAAGAATGCACAACAGCACTGGGTTTGCTGAATGGTAGTTATGCCTCTTCATTAACTGAACTGCAGCATAGAGTCGATTCTCAACCAGCACTGAAAGGGTTTCTGATTAACTGGGGGTGGCCTGCGTGGATTGGGGACATGGTCTAAACTAAAATATAGGGTGCTATGCATCTGGGTATCCAGATTAAAGGGATAGTCTCTATACAGGCAATGCAGTCAGGGCTGTCTCGACAAAATAACAATGAATTTTTTGGCAATCCCTTTAGTCATAACGAGACAGATATTCCCGTGATGATTACTAGATAAACTGGCCAATGAGCACATAAACCTCAGATATGCCTGTATGGTCACTACAGACAATGGAATATAAGCATCCACAGATATTACAGAGATAGCCCTGCAGCAAATGAATAGATCGAAAGCACCTCACAAATAGAAAACCACCATCTAATGGCCCCAATTCATCTGCCAGTCTTGCGCTCAAACGTCTGCCTGGTTGCTAGGGTAAACTGGACCGTAGCAACCACACAGCGGCTGAACATGAACTTAAACAATTTTAAATAAATAGCAAAGGAAGGCCAATTGCAATTTGTCTGAAAATAATAGGGATGCACGGAATCCACTATTTGGGATTCAGCCGAATCGCGAAATACTTGGTGAAAGAGTCTGCCGAATATCGAACCGAATCCTAATTTGCATATGCAGGAAAGGAGAACATGGAAAAAAAATCTTCTTATGTGACTTAAAAAGGAAACATTTCACTGTCTGCTTCTGGATTACTGAGCTGCCAGACTCAAACACCAAGGTAACATTTTACATTGAGTTTTGGAAAAACATAAAAGATAAAATATAGAAATATGAAAAGTAGATTTTGGGAGGTGACCAACCCCTTTAAGGGGAAATGTGCATTTACCTTTAAAGTAACTTTTAGGGGGCATATTTATCACATCAAGGGTTGAATTTCGATTTGAAAAAACTTCGAAATTCGAATTCAAAAAGACCAACCGAAATTAAGTCGAAGGGTTTTTTTGGTCGAAAAGATCCGTTTTCGTATCGTAAGAATCAAAGAAATAGCTCATTCGATCAAATTCGATTTTCCCAAAAAAAACTTTGATTTTTCAAAGTCCACCAGTTGACTCCAAATAGGTTGTAGGAGGTCCCCCATAGGCTAATACAGTAATTCGGCAGGTTTTACATGGCGAATGATGAAAGAGACAGTACTTGATAAATTTAGATATTCACATTTTTAACAAGTTTGAATTGAATTTGGACTATTCCCTAGTCGAAGTACACAAAAAATAGCTCGAAATTAGAATTTTTTTCATTTGAAAATTCACCTCGACCTTTGATAAATCTGCCCTTTAGTATGATGCAAACAGTGATATTTTCTAGGGATGCACCAGATCTGGGATTCAGTTCAGGATTTGGCCTTTTTCAGCAGGATTCGGATTGGGCCGAATCCTTGTGCCTGACCAAAATGAATCTGAATCCTAATTTGCATATGTAAATTAGGGGCGGGTAGGGAAAAATCACAGGATTTTTCTTCACAAAAGAATAATTTTTTCAACGTTTTCCTTTCCTGCCCCTAATTTGCATATGCAAATATGCAAATTAGGATTCAGATTCAGTTTGGTCAGGCACAAGGTTTCGGCCGAATCCGAATCCTGCTGAAAAAGGTCGAATCCTGAACTAAATCCGGGATTTGGTGCATCCCTAGAAAATATACTAAAAGTTACTTTAAAGGTAAATGCACATTACCCCTTAAAAGGGTTGTTCACTAGTGATGTGCGGGTTGAGAATTCACGCATTCGACCTGGCCCGCTGCTCCCCTTTATTTATAGACCCGCGCCCGACCCGCCCCGCAGTGACGTCACAGAAGGGATGGGACAGACGGAAGTCTATAAATTCTGCGCCGGAAGCCGGTAGTACTAGATCGCGGGTGGGGGGAACAGGAGAAGAGCTCGACCCACACCCGGCTGCGACCCGCGCATTTTGTCCAGTGGTCGGCCCGAACCCGCCTGACCCGCGGGCCTCGGGTCGGCCTGCACATCACTATTGTTCACCTTCCAAAATCTATTTTTAATACTTCTATATTTTATCTTTTATGTTTTTCCAAAACTGAATATTAAATGTTCCCCGCGGGAGCAGGGGGTGCAATTGGGCCAGGGCCCGAACCCCCGCAGGGCCCCCCGGCAGTCACGCACCCACTGCAGCGGCTGCAGCGCCAGCACCAGGGCCCGCCCCCACCTAGTTCCGTCTCTGAATGTTCCTGTCCTTGGTGTTTGAGTCAGTAGCACCTATAGGGGAATATTTGTATCCAGGGCCGGAACTAGGGGTAGGCAGAAGAGGCAGCTGCCTAGGGCGCAACAATTGGGGGGCGCTGGGCAGCTACCTCTTCTGCCTACCTCTAGACCGGATCCACCACAGTGTTCGGGAACTGCGTTACTGTACATGCACTCGTGACGGAAAATGAGGGGGGAGAGATGGCTGCCTAGGGCGCCCGGCCTGCCTCTGTTTGTATCAAGTCTAACAGCCGCCTTCATTGAAACTCAGGGATTCTGCTCAGCAGGGACAAAGATAAGAAATGGATCAACTAATGGATCCATTTAGGGCAGAGACGCATGATCCGATTCCGGTAGATTAGTCGCCCAGCGACAAATCTCGTCTTCTTCTGGGCGACTAATCCCCCCAAACTGCCTTCCCGCCGGCTAGAATATAAATCGCCGGCGAGACGGCACTCGGAGTGCTTCATTTTCCGAAGTCGCCTGAATTTGCCTCACGAGGAAACTTCGGGGGCGACTTCGGAAAACGAAGCGATCCGAGTGCCAAGGAAGGGGAAGGCAGTTTGTGGGAGATTAGTCGCCCCGGAAGAAGAGGAGATTTGTCACTGGGCGACTAATCTCTCCAAATCTGACCGCGTGTCTCTGCCCTTAGAACAGTTAGGGTCTGCCTTAGAAGGGAGTCGGCGACCCCATTCCAGTGGGGCCCAGTAATATCTAATTACGCCACTGGTTATGGGGGTGCAGAGGAAGCAGAGGCCACGGTCCAAGCCCCCCACAGGCTCTGCTTCCTTCTAACCAAACCCTAATATAATAATATAGGCCATTTTCTGGAAGTTTTATGGGCGGGGTGGAAGTTTTATTGGGGGGGCCCCTAAAACTCATTCATTTTCATTGGGCCCCAGAAACATTTAGTTACACCACTAGTTACACATATACATTTATTTAAAATAAATGAATGTTTCAATTTTTTATTGCAATGGAAACTCTAGGCCTTTGGTTTCTCCCACAAGGCGAATCACCTCAGGCAAAGAAAGGTCCAGTTGTTACATAGTGTGTCAGTTAAACAAAAAGAAAAACACCTGAGAGGAATATTTACCTCACAAAAGTAGCGTCACAGTTAGAGGAGGAGCTCCACACAGCGTCGACAGGCAGATTCTCCTCAGGAACCTTGAGGGGGCGGGGCCTGCTGTCTGAGAGACGGGGCGGAGGCGGCTGAAGGGAGGAGTTAACCTTGAGGGGCGGGGCCTGCTGTCTGAGAGACTGGGCGGAGGCGGCTGAAGGGAGGAGTTTCTCATTGGTCTAAATGTAGCGTCAGGAGGAGGTGTAGGTGGGTAGAGGGAGTTGTTTGGTCGGAAGGCTGGCTCTGGCGATGAGGAGGAGGAGTAATAGGGTGGGCGTGGTGCTGTATGAAGGCCTCCTTCGCTTGTTGCAGCAGAGGGGGAGGAGCCAGGTGTGAGCGGGAACATATAAAGGCCTTTTGAGGTACCGCTGAGGTGATTCTGCTGTCAAAGGAGGTTGCTCATCTTTGAAGGGCTCTTTCACCTTCGAGTTCATTTTTAGTAACTTATAAAATGGCCAATTCTGACCAGTTTTTCAATTGGTCTTCATTATATATATATATATTTTTTTTAATAATTTGCCTTCTTCTTCTGACCTTTTCCAGCTTTCATCGGTCACTGACCCCCATCTTAAAAACAAACGCTCTGTAAGGCTAAAAAAGTATTGTTATTGTTACTTTTTATGACTTCTTGTTCTATTCAGGCCTCTTCTATTCATATTCCAGTCTCTTATTCACATCAGTGCATGGTTGCTAGGGGAATTTGGACCCTAGCAACCAGACGGCTGAAACTGCAAACTGGAGAGCTGCTGAATAAAAAGCAACAAAACCACAAGTAAAAAAATGAAAACCAATTGCAAATTGTCTCAGAATATCCCTCTCTACGTCATACTAAAAACTCATTTAAAGGTGAACAACCCCTTTAATCAAGTGGAGTTCTGAGGTGGCATTTAGGCTCTGACTGGCAGTCGGAAAGTTATGGCAGAGGGAGTTCTGTAAACTGCCAGAGACTGAAGCCTGAAGCGCCGCTGTACCAGCCCTGTGACGTAAAAAGAAAATTGCAGGTGACACGGATTTCATGTTCATTGTGGGTCACCCTCAGGCCCCCCTGCAGTCATTATAGGCACAGGCCTAGGTAGTAGTAGGTACCTGCCTCAGATACAGACAGGCACATTACTAGTAGGGATTCAGTAGAGGAAATTAAGTTCTGTATTGCTCTGATAGGGAGCTCAATTCATTAGTGACCCCTTTTGGGCAAATGATCTGTTTTTTAAAGGAGAATTCAACCCTTAACTAAAAAAAACCCTAACCTACGTAGACCCCGCTCCCTCCTCCCCCCCAGCTTAGCTGCTACCCCAGGGAAATGCCTCTAACTTTTTACTTACCCCTCGGTGCAGATTCAGGGATGGCAGTTCACGGCAGCCATCTTCCGGGTCAGATGGCTGCCATGAACTGCGATCCCTGAATCTGCACCGAGGGGTAAGTAAAAAGTTAGAGACATTTCCCCGGGGTAGCAGCTAAGCTGGAGGGAGGAGAGAGGGGGTCTACGTAGGGTAGACCCTTAACTTTTTAAGTTATGGGTTTAATTCTCCTTTAAAGGAGAAGGAAAGGTTAAAACTAAGTAACTTTATCAGAAAGGTCTATATAAATACACCAGTAAACCCTCAAAGTAATGTTGCTCTAAGTCCTCTGTCAAAAGAAACATCACATTTCTTTCCTTCTATTGTGTACTCATGGGCTTCTGTATCAGACTTCCTGTTTTCAGCTTAAACCTCCAGGGCTAGGGCTTGAGCATGCTCAGTTTGCTCCTCTCTCCCTCCCTCCCTCCCAGGGCCGGATTTTGAGTCGCGGTGCCCCAAGGCTGCATGTTCCCTCTTCTGTTGTGCACGCCTCCCCCGCTGCTGTGTGAGGTAGCACCCTTTCAATCATTGGAGCACTGTGGGGCTTTGAGTCCCCAGTGCTCCTTAGGGATGTGGCTGGGCAGCATGCCCGGGCCCGGGCTTTTGTGGCCTCAACACAAATCCGGGCTTGCTCCCTCCTCCCCTCCCTGCTGTGATCTGAGCCCAGAGCTATGAGTGAGCAGAGGGAGACTCAGGCAGGAAGTGATATCACACCAAGCTAATATGGCAGCTGCTATCCTAAACAAACAGATAGCTTCTAGAGCTGTTTACTCAGGTATGGTAAATCATTCTGCAGAATAAATATAGTGTTATAGCTTGTACTATTGTGGCTAATCTAAACTGCTTCAGTAGCTTTCCTTCTCCTTTAAATGTCTATTAAAATTGCCCATCATTTAGGACCACACACGTGTCCTTCTTCATTTTTTTTTTCGTCAAGGCTAAGAGTTTTTTTTTAAATTTCCCTAGTCATTCTTCTGACAAAACGATTCCAGAAATCAAACATTTCCTGTAGCAATAATTATTAACGTCGCTTTAAAATCGGGATTGATGCACTTTAATCGCATCGGCGCTGCGCAGAGTTGTCACATATTCCTCTCAATAAAAACCACAATTAAAAATCCGGTGCTGCTTCTAGTGCCTGTTAGCAATTACGTCTGCTTGGGGAGATAGAGAGAAAAAAAATACCTTCTGTTCTTAAAAAACAAAGCGCTGTCACTTAAACGCTGTCGTTTAGCAATGTTTAACCGCTTGCAGCCTGTCATTGGCGACGTCTACAATTAAATTCCTTTTTATCTTTCAGAGGAACAGACATTAATACAAAAAAAAAGCAGGCGGCTAAGTGATGTTTATAGTTATTAACACTGAATATGTTTCTAACAATGCAGGAAATTGTGTGTGGGGGGTTATGTGGGGAATCTCAGGCTGTTCCAAAAATTGCCTAGGGAAGGAGGGATAGCAAGTACTTTTATGTCAGAATGGGTTAATAATGATGTGCAATCATTGCTTAAAGATTCAGCGTGAAATAGTTACACTCTCTCTTTTCCATGTGTTTTTTTAGGTAATCAGGCGGGGTGTATCGGGGGAACGTATATGATGATACCACCCTATCTCATCGGCGGAGGCAGATAGTAGAGATGTTCCTATGAAAAGCCTCTGGTACAAAAGCATGGCATTCACCCACTCACACATCATGGCATCCAGACGGCATCCGCAGAGCAGGGTTTTAATTGAAGTGGACGAGTACAGCTGCAACCCCACCCAAGCGTTTACTTTCTACAACATCAACCAAGGGCGATTTCAACCTCCGCACGTGCAAATGTAAGTAGAAGGCGCGCTATGTACTAAACCCCGGCTGAGTGTGACTGTCTCTTTAATGGGATAACAATGTTAATATTGCAAGTATGAATCTGCAAAACATTGCAGCCTTTAACAGAGTAGTTGCAATATTCCGTTATCCGGAAACCCATTATCCAGAAAGCGCCGAATTACAGAAAGGCCATCTCCCATAGGCTCCATTATTATCAAATAATCCAAATTTTTAAAAATGATTTCCCTTTTCTGTGTAATAATAAAACAGTCGCTTGTAATTGATCCCAACTAAGATATAATTAATCCTTATTGGAAGCAAAACCAGCCTATTGGGTTTATTTCATGTTTTTTTATGATTTTCTAGTAAATTTAAGGTATGAAGATCTAAATTACAGAAAAAAATCGTTATCCGGAAAATCCCAGGTCCCGAGCACTCTGGATACCAGAATAAACATTAATAATATCTTAGTTTGGATCAAGTACAAGGTTCTGTACTTCTGTAGTTGCAATATATAGGTATGTGATCCATTATCCGGAAACCCATTATGCAGAAAGCGATGAATTACGGGAAGGCCATCTCCCATAGGCTCCATTATAATCAAATAATTAAAATTTGTAAAAATAATTTCCTTTTTCTCTGTAATAATAAAACAGTCGCTTGTAGTTGATCCCAACTAAGATATAATTAATCCTTATTGGAAGCAAAATCAGCCTATTTGGTTTATTTAATGTTTATATTATTTTCTAGTAGACTTAAGGTATGAAGATCTAAATATCCCTTATCCGGAATACAGCAGGTCCAGAGCATCCTGGATAACAGGTCCCATACCTGTAGTAATAAAACAGAACCTTGTACTTGATCCAAACTAAGATATAATTAATCCTTATTGGAAGCAAAAGCAGATAATTGTGTTTGTTTAATGTTTATATGATTTTCTAGTAGACTTAAGGTATGAAGATCTAAATTACAGAAAAATTATCTGGAAAAACCCCAGGTCATGTAAGAATAAAGATGATCTTAGTTTGGATCAAGCACAATGTTCTGTTTTATTACTACAGCTATGGGACCTGTTATCCAGAATGCTCGGGACCTGGGGCTTTCCAGCTGATCTTTCCGTAATTGAGATCCTCATACCTTAAGTCTACTAGAAAATAATGTAAACATTAAATAAAGCCAATAGGCTGGTTCTGCTTCCAATAAGGATTAATTATATCTTAGTTGGGATCAATTACAAGCGACTGTTTTATTATTACAAGTATGTATTCATTATCTGGAAACCCATTATCCAGAAAGTTCAGAATTACAGAAAAGGCCATCTCCCATAGACTCCATTTTATCTAAATAATCCAAATTTTGAATTACTATTTCCTTTTTCTCTGTAATAATAAAACAGTGCCTCGCATTTGATCAGCGCCCAAAGATAATTAATCCTAATTGGTGGCAAAACCAGCTTATTTAATATTTACATGATTTTCTAGTAGATTTAAGGGATGAAGATCCAAATTACAGAAAGGCCCATTATCCGAAAAGCACCAAGTCCCAAGCATTCTGGATAACATGTCTCATAGAAAAAAAGGAGATCATTTTTAAAATTTTGGATTATTTGGATAAAATGGAGACTGCCTTTCCGTAATTTGGAGCTTTCAGGTTTTTGGATAACAGATTCCATACTTATATTTTAGATTAAGGAGTTTGGTTCCCTCCTGACTATAACCGCTGTCATATAGTTTCTCTTTAAATAATGTCACCGCTTTTCTAAAACAAAGGATTTCGGCACTTTTACGGGATATTCCTAGCAGCAATTTGCCAATGGGAAACGCACAGGCTATTCGTCACTTTATCTGTTTCCTCATTGAGAACATTTTATGGATATTATCAAACACAATAATATTTTATGGCGAATTAATTCTTTTTTTTCTGTCATCCGCATGACGGTTCCTGCTCTCTGGCAAATTTGCAGTAAGGTAGGAGAATCGTAGAGAGACAAATTCATCGCCTGACAACTCGAGACTTATTTTTATGGCCATCCAGCAAAAGAAAAAAAAAACATTTTTATTGCATTCCATAAATATCTACAAATAGCCGCAGCTGTAAATCACGATGAAACGCAATCTGCCGTTTCCCTTTTTCTTGGATCATTTTTTTTTCTTTTAGAGGAAAAAAACAAAAAAAAAAAGAAATGGCGTAAATAGACAAGTGCAAAGTAGTCACTTCTTTTTCTGTTCTGTTAAGATTTTTAAATATTGAGGAAACTGAGGGAAATAGTAACTAATATTTTGTTCTTGTATTTCCTGATGATTACTATTGGAGGCTATATAAAACCATGCTGTAGCGTTAATATTTGTGATTTTATAGTTTTAGAATGAAAAAAAAAAAAAATTGTCCGTATGTGATTGGCTAAAAGGAAAGGCTTGTGTAGTGTGGGAGCAATAGAAAGTGGAAAGGCTAATGTATGATGATGAAATACACACGATGACCTCATAGCAGGCCCTGCAGACATTGAATTAAGGTAGAGGAGAGAGAGTATTTGCCCTGGTCCCCCAAACTGAAAATTCTAATGATGAGGAAAGGTCATGAATTGGTAACTCAATCTATGAAATGTTTCATTTCTATAGTTAGTATTTTTATCCCATTGCGGCCCTCCAGTCATTGACCTTAAAGGGATACTGTCATCGAAAAACACGTTTTTTTCAAAACTCATCAGTTAATAGTGCTACTCCAGCAGAATTCTGCACTGAAATCCATTTCTCAAAAGACTAAACAGATTTTTTTATATCCAATTTTGAAATCTGACATGGGGCTAGACATTTTGTCAATTTCCCAGCTGCCCCTGGTCATGTGACTTGTGCCTGCACTTTAGGAGAGAAATGCTTTCTGGCAGGCTGCTGTTTTTCCTACTCAATCTAACTGAATGTGTCTCAGTGGGACCTGGATTTTACTATTGGGTGCTGTTCTTAGATCTACCAGGCAGCTGTTATCTTGTGTTAGGGAGCTGCTATCTGGTTACCTTCCCATTGTTCTGTTGTTAGGCTGCTGGGGGGATATCACTCCAACTTGCAGTACAGCAGTAAAGAGTGATTGAAGTTTATCAGAGCACAAGTCACATGACCAGGGGCAGCTGGGAAATTGACAACATGTCTAGCCCCATGTCAGATTTCAAAATTGAATATAAAAAAATCTGTTTGCTCTTTTGAAAAATGGATTTCAGTGCAGAATTCTGCTGGAGCAACACTAGTAACTGATTCATTTTGAAAAAAAAAATTTTCCCCATGACAGTATCCCTTTAAACCCCCAGCAACCCATACAGCCTTCTGGTCAGATTATTGGACAACCCTCATTCCAATAATTTCATTTTACAAGGTGGTGCCCTGGCATTCCTTTATTGACACAATTTTTTTTTCAAAGGGGGCAATTTTTTTGCTGGAATGGCCTTCAGAATGTTGTTCCAACAGCGCCACCTGCTGGTCATTTTCTGACCAGTCTGACCAGCAAGTAGTCAAGGAAGTTGTCAGGAGAAAGAAAGAGGCTGCTCTGATGTTCTTCTGCTTAGGAAAGAGAGAAAGGTTTCTAATTGTTTTCCTAAGCAGAAGAACATCAGCCTCTTTCTTTCTCCTGACAACTTCCTTGACTACTTGGTGGTCAGACTGGTCAGAAACTGACCAGCAGGTGGCGCTGTTGGAACAAAATTCATTCATATTAACAGCACATGTATCCCTTAATATCTTGGAATAAAAAGAAAATAAATAATGAATGTAAATGACAAAAGTGCTTAGAATAGCCCCCGCATCAATTTTACATTTACTTATTTTAAAGGTTTACTTATCCTTCAAGGCTAGGCTGCAGTTTTTGAGTGAGTCCTCTGTTGTCGCTCTTCTCTCTCACCCTTATTTTCTTTAACTCAGCAAAAATTCTTCCCGTGAATCGTGTGGATTGTGACAAATCCCTCAATATATATGAAGATTTCTGAGATATCATTACACTCCTTTCTCTCCCCCAGTCTGCACATTAAGGCCTTTCAATCCTCACTGATGAGATTTACTGTGTAAGCCCTAGGACTCTTTATTCCTTCTTTAAATTCTCTGTAAATTATTTATGTTCTGCAGGAGATTCACTCACTAAAACTGCACCAAGTGCAACAGAAAGTGGAATTTTCCATTGATTATTAGTCTGTTTTGTAAAAAAGATAATATATCAGATGTATAGAATGAAATATACATCAATCTATTTATCTATCCTTACATCCTCTCTAAAACTATGGCAGCATATGTATCCCCCTGTACTAAGCACAATTCAGCAGGAACAGTCCCCTAAGTTTGATCATAGTCTGTACAGAGAGATCCCATAAAACTATGGTACATAGGTATTCCCTGTACTAAGCACAATTCAGCAGGAACAGTCCCTAAGTTTGCTCAAAGTCTGTACAGAGAGATCCCATAAAACTATGGTACATAGGTATTCCCTGTACTAAGCACAATTCAGCAGGAACAGCCTCTAAGTTTGCTCATAGTCTGTACAGAGAGATCCCATAAAACTATGGCAGCATATGTATCCCCCTGTACTAAGCACAATTCAGCAGGAACAGTCCCTAAGTTTGCTCATAGTCTGTACAGAGAGATCCCATAAAACTATGGCACATAGGTATCCCCTGTACTAAGCACAATTCAGCATGAAATGTGTCTGACAGCCTTTTTATCGCTTACTGAATAATTAAGGGGCTATTTTTACTGAATAAGTGAAAGTTGAGTTTGATACATGTTAGTTCATAGTAATTGTGTATAAACCTCTTTATCAAGCATTAATCATTGGATGTTTTTTTCTGTTGCTGTTCGTATCAGCAGAAATCTAATAATGAACGTCTCACTTCAAGTTCAACACTGCTAATTAACGAGGTGCCCATATCTGTAGAGCAGGAGCATAACTAGCAGAGGCCTGGGCAGAGGTTTCTCAGAGCAGTGAGTTAATTAATCATCATATGGTTGGACATTGTTCACAGTTTAACGAGACAACGCTCAGTGACTTTCCTTACTGATCACCTTTTCAAATGCTCAGCTCACATATTATTCAAATACCCACCGAGACTTTTATTGAATTCTTTCTATGAGAAGAGCAAAAAGGTTAATTGGCGCAGACACATTATAATTAACTGCGCCACTGCGCTGAGCCCTCTGATACCACAAATTCACACTAATTAAAACCTAGTCGTCATCGTGCTAATCAGAGTGAATTAACGACAATTATATTATTATCTGGAGTTTCCCTCAAAGAGATCGGGTTGAATTTGAATGAGAGCAGGGCATCAGGAGGGAGCTGAAATGGGGAAAGCCTTTTGGGTGGCTGTGGACCTAGAAGATACGAATGTCAATCAAAGCTCCTCCATTGGGCTTTTGTAATGTAACTTTTATTAATGAGAATAATCCCTAAATATCTCTCCTATTGTCCTCCTGTATGCGCTCACTTACTATATGAACACTAGTGATGAGCGAATCTGGCATGTTTCACTTCGCCAAAAAATTTGTGAAACAGCGAATTTTCGCAAAACTTATTAAAGTCAATGGGCGTATTTTGTTATGGCGACTTTTTTGTCCTAAGGCATTAAAAGTCAATGGGAGTGTTTTTTCTTATGGCGACTTTTTTCGCCAAATGCACTAAAGTCCATGGGCGTCTTTTCTTATGGCGAATTTTTTCTCCAAACGCATTAACGTCAATGGGCGTTCTTTCTTATGGCGACTTTTTTCTCCAAATGCATTAAAGTCAACAGGCGTTTTTTCTTATGGCGACTTTTTTCTCCAAATGCATTAACGTCAATGGGAGTTTTTTTCTTATGGCGTTTTTTTTCTCCAAACGCATTAAAGTCAATGGCGTTTTTTCTTATGGCGACTTTTTTCTCAGAACGCATTAAAGTCAATGGACGTTTTTTATTATGGTGACTTTTTTGTTCTTATGCATTAAAGTCAATGCGCGTCTTTTCTTATGGCGACTTTTTTCTCCAAATGCATTAAAGTCAATGGGCATATTTTCTTATGGCGACTTTTTTGTCCTAATGCATTAGGGTCAGTCCGACAGTCTCCCCGAACTGCTTTCCCCCTGCCCTCCGCCGGCTAAAATGAAAATCGGCTGCGGCAAAACACACGCGGCACTTTGTTTTAAGAAGTCACTTGAAGTTGCCTCACAAAGAAACTTCGGGCGACCTCGGAAAAGTTTATTTTGCTGGAATCTATGGCTGGAAAATAAATTCGCTCATCACTAATGAACACCAACTTGACTCCCTGTATATACAGTTTTGGGCATTTGGCCTGTATTGTGATATAAATATAAAATTATGTAAATGCAGCCTGAATCTGTGGGGTCAGTTTGCCCCCCCCCCACTTTATTCTATTCGAAATTCCTACTCCAGCATACAGTAAAGCTGGCCATAGACGCAAAGATAAAGTCGTAAGAATCGTAAGTTTGTATTTTTATCCGGATCGTGTGTGGACATTTTTCGTATGATGCCGATCGGTCGTTTAGTTGAACAGACAGTTTAGAAGACTTTTGTCGTCTAACTATAATAACTTTACATTATATCAATGGGCGACTGTCATTTCTATTTGTCGGACATCCTACGATTGCTCAGAACATCGTCTGATTTGTTCTTTTACTTCTTCATTCAATGTCATTGGTTATTGGCAGGTCGGAAGATTGCGACGTCTGATGTTCGTTGGATACGAGGCTAAAATCGAAGGTGTCGTCTTAAGGTGTAGTCAGGTTGAGTCTTTCAGAACATCTGAAACTCATGTTAATTCATCAAGTTCATTTTAAGAGTGGTTCCCCTTGATGTACCCCAATATTGGTTTGATGGTTTTTTATGACTACAGGGCTCCCTGCCAACTCTGTTTCAGCAGAGAATTAGAGGGGTTTCAGGCTGGATCCAGCTTTCAAAAGCACTTGGGCGTCAGCATCCCAAAGGCTTCCAAATGCTCCATTGTGGTGTCTACTCAAGGGGCTCCCACACAGCTTAGTCCGCCAGTTGCAAACCCCATTTATTGTGACTATTTTCAGTATATAATTTAAGCAAACTGTAGCTGTTTGGATAACTTTGGGGGCCCAGACTCCCACTGCAAAAAAAAATTGTTTTTCGCCACCCCCCTGCGCAAATGGTGGGCATCACAGGTTTCCCACAATTTCCACCCTCATGGGCTCTGTTCCTCTACAGTTATCACTGCCCTGCCTTCTTGCTTTGCCAGGGGACCCCAAATTTGTTTCCTTGTGGTCAAGAAACTGTAACTGACATCTGTGTTGCCCTGGTTCAAAGATTATGCCCCTGAGGAAGCCATCGTTTTGGCGAAACGCTTAGGGCAGGTGGCATAGGTGGACGGTGGGGGACTAACTCCCATTTGCTCCCCACATAGACAGGTAGAAATTTGTGGTGCTTGAGGCATTACTTGGAAGGGAGGGCTCTGGGGTCTGTCTCTAACCGTAACTATGTGTGGTCATGTGGTGACCCTCTAACCGCATAGACTTACCGCTGTAAATAACTACCACTGGTCCACCTATGCTTTGGCATTCTATTTTATTTTAATTATATGTTTTTTAGGGACACTGGTCCCACACATCCTCCTGATGTAAGGAGGAGTGAGTTTGTTCCCATGTTGGTGTGTTGTGTGGGCATTTGCCCAGTGTGTTTTTTGATCCTAGTCTTTTAAATGGTCCTATTAAAAGTTATTTTTTAATATTCATTTGCAATTGACTCATAGGGGTAAATTTATCAAAGAGTGAAGTTCCCGCCACTAGAGTGAAAATCCGCAGCTCTCAGTTCATTTCGATGGGATTTTGAAAGGCGTATTTATCAATGGGTGAAAGTGAAAGTTCACCCTTTGATAACTACGCCTATAAAAATCCCATAGAAATGAATGGAAAGTGGCGGAATTTCACTCTAGTGGCGGAACTTCACTATTAACTTCACTCTTTGGTAAATATACCCCTTAGTGTCTACTAGTGAGTTGGAGCCCGAACTGGTTTGCTAGTGGGTGGCCACTGCGGAACTGCAACTCCCCACATCCCTCTAAACCCTCTAAAAATAAACACCTTCACAACTGTCAGACTACAAAGAGACCAACAGCTCCTCGTCCATTGCAACTTTTCCATTCCCTTTATTCGCCCGTCAGTGGTCCCAGCGGAGCTAATTACTACCAGTGTGTAAACTATTGTCTAAACGGCATTCGCTGAGCCCCGATAGGTGGTGGGAGGGTGAGTGAATGAGCAAAGCGATTAATCCCAATATCTTAATGCATGTTTGTCATTTATCTATTCTTAACGAGTACAACATATTTTATTTGAATCCTTATTAACAGCCCAAAAGCTGAGAATGCTCAGAGGGGAGGCATTAAGCTTCCACATTGTCACCAGTTGCTCTTATATTTTCTCCAGGGTGGACCCTGTGCCTCACGATGCCCCCAAGCCTCCTGGCTATACCCGCTTTGTTTGTATTTCCGACACCCATTCCAGAACAGACCTCTTGCAGATGCCATACGGAGATGTCTTAATTCACGCTGGGGACTTCACTGAACTGGGGCTTCCAAGCGAAGTGAAGAAGTTTAATGACTGGCTTGGTAAGTGCAAATAGAGGCTACACATTTCAATAGAGAACCTGAGCACCTTTATTAAGTATTATTGTAGGATCAACAACAGCATGTTGGGTGGGACACCCATCGAAAGATTGTGTACAGGTATGGGATCCGTTATCCGGAAACCCGTTATCCAAAAAACTCTATTTTATCTTGAAAAATTCTAATTTTTAAAAATGATTTCCCTTTTCTCTGTAATAATAAAACAGGAGCTTGTACTTGATCCCAACTGTAATATAATGAATCCCTATTGGAAGCAGAACCAGCATGTTGGGTTTATTGAATGTTTACATTATGACTTTGTAGTGGGCTTAAGGTATGAAGATCCAAATTACGGAAATTTGTTATCCAGGTCACGAGCATTCTGGATAACAGGTCCTATACCTGTATAAAACTGTTAAAGATCTAAAAATATAGTGCTAGGGTACTACTGGCTGTTTTGCATGCAGTGGGACTGGGAAAATCCCTTTAATTGCAAAGGAGCAGGGACTTGGCAAGAGACCCCGTGACTCTATCTGCCCAGAACTCTTATTGACCATCCTATATTGGATCCTTACGCTTCACAACTATCCAATGTGTCCACCTAAACCAGAGGTTCCCAACGTTTTTCATCCATGAGCCACATTCAAATGTAAAAAGAGTTGGGGAGAAACACAAGCATAAAAAAAAGTCCCTGGGATGCCAAATAAGGGCTGTGATTGGCTGTTGGTGGCCCCTATGTGGACTGGCAGCTACAGGAGACTCTATTTGGCAGTGCACCTGGTTTGAATGAAGCCAAAACTTGCCTCCAAGAATCGAAAATAAGCTCCTGCTTTGAGGCCACTGAGAACAATAGCCAAGTGGTTGGGGAGTAACATGTTGCTCCTAAACTACTGGTTGTGGATCGCTGCTCTAAACTGTCACCCCAGTGCACAGAGCTATTGTGGGGTGTACAAAAAAGTTAGTATGCAGTACAAAACGTAGAACTTGCTACTACAGGTATGGGACCTGTTATCCAGAATGCTCAGGACATGGGGTATTTCAGAAAATGGATCTTTCCGTGATTTGGATCTTCATACCTTAAGTCTATTAGAAAATCATATAAACATTAAATAAAGCCAATAGGCTGGGTTTGCTTCCAATAAGGATTAATTATATCTTAATTGGGATCAAGTACAAGCGACTGTTTTATTATTACAGAAAATAAGGAAATCATATTTAAAAATTTGGATAGAATGGAGTCTATGGGAGATGCCCTTTCTGGATAACAGGTTTATGGATCCCATACCTGTACTTATGTGCACAGTTTTTGCACATTCATCCTACACTGGTGCTCTTTTAGTTCATTATTCAGTTCCCAAATGGCCTATATTACAACATAGATCCCCCTTTAACCTAATAGCCCACCAATGTTCTCTACTGCATTGTACAACCCGCTAGTACCCCAACTTATACATCCCACCAGTCAGGTGCAAGGCAGAGCTTGGCAATACCCGTGCATGGTTCTTGATCACATTTACTAATTGCACAGCCGGCCCCATTGCTGTATAGGCATGGGATCTGTTATCCAGAATCTTCATACCTTTAGGGCTCTTATTCGAATTTTAGGGTCAAAACCATTCGATCGAATATTAGCCATTCAAATTGTTTCTTAAATAACCTCCCATAATAACCTTGTGTGTATAATTTAAATTTTTTAAAAAATTCACATGAATTCAAAATTTGACCTTTTTTTTATTTGAATGGGCCTCTAAATAAACACAATAGGCCGGTTCTGATTCCAACAAGGATCATGTACAAGGTACTTTTTTTTTTAAATATTACAGAGAAAAGGAAATCCTTTTTTTAAAATTGGAGTCTGTAATTCTGGGCCTTCCGAATAACGGGTTTCTGGTTAACAGATGCCATTCCTGCACAATTTCTCTGCTTATTCTTCCCAATTCCAACTTAATTGCTCTCGTTTATCACTCAGACGATGCTTCAGTTATCAGTGTGGCTCTAATGATTTAATATATGTATTGACCCCACTCCCAAACCCAGGAATAAAGCAGAAATAAGGTATTTTCTTTGTTTTCCTTCTGGCCACTATAGGAAGCCTGCCGTACGAGTATAAGATTGTCATCGCCGGAAATCACGAACTGACGTTTGACCGCGAGTTCATGGCCGACCTGATTAAACAAGACTTTTATTATTTCCCTTCCGTGTCGAAGCTAAAGCCGGAGAATTATGAAAATGTCCAGTCCCTGCTAACCAACTGCATTTATCTGCAAGACTCCGAAGTTACCGTTAGGGGTTTTCGAATATACGGCTCCCCGTGGTAAGCAAACATATTAAAAATCAGAATTTTATGCCGCATCCCACACGGATGTTTTATGTGGTGTAACAATACTGCGGGTTCTAAACTTTACTGGACAGGCTTCCTGAGGTGTAAGTCATTGGAGAGGCATAAGATACGGCTTAATATAAATGATACATTTGCTCTCCGGGACCAGCAGGAACACCTCTGATTGTGTTTACAATTAATATTTTATTATGGGTTTCACAGCTGATACATTCTGATACACAGAGGCACAATCACACTCGTTACAGAAAGGCATATTATTTGTCATCCCAGTATAGACCCAAACAATAACTCCGGCACCTGCAGCGTATATAAAACACAACGGCGAAGCTTTGAGATCGCTGTCACCTTAAAAATGAAACGAGGAGCAGACTTGGATTCAGAGCTGGGTTTTTTTTTTCCCTTTAGCTGTGTTAAAATTTCCATAAAAGAATTCCTTGCCCCAGTATTAAATAAAGGAATCTGGGCGCAGGAATTTCCGATGCAAATAATTAAGGGCAAAGTAGAACAGGTGAATTTCCCTGTTGCTTATTCAGATTAGACAAATCTCCTAAATTCTGTTCTGGGTGCTCAGCCATTCCTGGGATAGATCCCCCGGCATTTCATAGAGGGTTCAACCTTATTTAAGCTTCCAGACACTGAACAGCCGCAATTCATTAGCTTACACAAATGTTTGTCAGTATCCCTTTAAATTGTTTGACAGTATCCCTTTAAATTAAAGGGATATTGTCATGGGAAAAAAAAACATTTTTCAAAATGAATCAGTTAATAGTGCTGCTCCAGCAGAATTCTGCACTGAAATCCATTTCTCAAAAGAGCAAACAGATTTTTTTATATTCAATTTTGAAATCTGACATGGGGCTAGACATTTTGTCAATTTCCCAGCTGCCCCTGGTCATGTGACCTGTGTCTGCACTTTAGGAGAGAAATGCTTTCTGGCAGGCTGCTGTTTTTCCTTCTCAATGTAACTGAATGTGTCTCAGTGGGACCTGGATTTTACTATTGAGTGTTGTTCTTAGATCTACCAGGCAGCTGTTATCTTGTGTTATGGAGCTGTTATCTGCTTATATTCAATTTTGAAATCTGACATGGGGCTAGACATATTGTCAATTTCCCAGCTGCCCCAAGTCATGTGACTTGTGCTCTGATAAACTTCAAACACTCTTTACTGCAAGTTGGAGTGATATCCCCCCCTCCCTTTTTCCCCCCAGCAGCCAAACAAAAGAGCAATGGGAAGGTAACCAGATAACAGCTCCCTAACACAAGATAACAGCTGCCTGGTAGATCTAAGAACAGAACTCAGTAGTAAAAACCCATGTCTCACTGAGACACATTCAGTTACATTGAGAAGGAAAAACAGCAGCCTGCCAGAAAGCATTTCTCTGCTAAAGTGCAGGCACAAGTCACATGACTTGGGGCAGCTGGGAAATTGACAATATGTCTAGCCCCATGTCAGATTTCAAAATTGAATATAAAAAACATCTGTTTGCTCTTTTGAGAAATGGATTTCAGGGCAGAATTCTACAGGAGCAGCACTATTAAATGATTTATTTTGAAAAAAATGTTTGTTCCCATGACAGTATGCCTTTAACTTTAAGTATAGAGTAGAGTCCTGCATCGTACCCGCAAGGTGCTCGGGTTTTGGGCAGAAATTTCTGTGTGCCTGTGCGGGTAGTCTGCGGGCAACCTGTCTGGGTAGCCGGCTATGTTGCAGGACTGGTCCCTCCTACCCTCTCCTGAGTATATGGATCGATTTCTTTCCTTACCCCGCGGAATAGGGTCCCGCGTGAGGCCACTTCCGTTTAACAGTGACATCACTTCCGTTTTTTGCGGGCGCCAGGTCAGGGGTTAAGCAAGCTGTTTGCTGGCTGGATCGGGCAGTGGGTCTGGGTGGTGGGTGCTGGGCTTGCAGGTCTGGGTTGGGCACTGGTCTGCCTGATTGGACCCACGCAGGACTCTGTCTCAGAATATTCTTCTCTAATAATTTATGATTGGTTTTAATTCGTTATTATTCATTGTTTTTGAGTTTGTTTAGCTTTTTATTCAGCAGCTCTCCAGTTTGCAATTTCAGCCACTTGGTTGCTAGGGTCCAAATTCCCCCAGCAACCGTGCACTGATTCCAATAAGAGACCGAAATATGAATAGGAGAGGCCTGGTTAGAAAGATGAGCAATAAAAAGTAGCAAGTACAATAAAATGGTAGCCTTGTGGCGAAAGGACGGGGTCAGCGACCCCCTATTCGAAAGCTGTAAAGAGTCAGAAGAAAAAAGCAAATCATTCAAAAGCTATAAAAAGACAAAATGAATGCCAGTTGAAAAGTTGCTTAGAATAAGCCATTCTTTAACATACTGAAATGTACCACCCCTTTAATATGGCCCTGTAAATACAAATAATTCTAAGTATATGAGGAGATGCAGAGTCCTGTATATCTGAGCAAATAGCCAGTAGCCTTTATTTAGGGTTAGAAATATACAGGTAGATGGAAAGACAAATGGTTGATTGATAATGGATATAATGAGCAGTGATAGAATCCTTATTGGAGTTGTTGGGCCTTTATCAGCTGCTGTCCCAGGTCCTGAATGAAAGAACTGACCAGGGTGCTGAAATATCAGCCGTTACTTTGTATTCACTCACTGGAACATGACCTGCACCTCGTGTAGCTTCACCCACATGTAGAGCAGCGAGAGTTAAAGCTTGATGAGAGATGTAGTCTAACAACCATCCAGACAGGGGCGGAACTATATTGTTAATACCCAAAACGAATTCCAGGACAGATTCCAGTATGCCTTAGTAACCGGATCTGCAGGCACACTGACTGAATGTTACAACAAAAACATGATATTTTTAGACAGGCAAACATAATCCAAGGCTTTGCATAGGAGGAGGCAATATAAATCGTATCATTCATTGCAACAGAGCCGGCACATAGACAAAAGGAACTAGAAGTCACATTCTTTGTCTTTGATTCTAAAGGGGGCTTCTTAAAGGGGACCTGTTGGGCAAAAATATTATCCCCAACCAAAGGTACAGGCCCGCACTCTGGTTGGGGGTAAAAGTCATTTTTATATTTTTTAAATCCCCCTGGCCACTGCTAGGCCCCTTGGTTGTGGATAATATTTTTAGCCCTTTAAACTGGGCATACACTAGATATGGCAGCTCAATGATCCCAACCAATATTTGTATTGACTGGTGTTAGTGTATGGGGCATCAGCAGATGGGAATGGGAAGCAGATCCTAAATTTCTCTCACTCACCCCCAAACCTCGCTCCTCTGATCCCTCTGATCAATTCACACGCCTTGACTGCTTACCCCTAGTTTTGGCCCCTGGGAGCCACTGCTTCTGTAGCCCTAATATAATGGTGATCATGTTGTGTTTGGCCCCATGTGTGGTGTCTGATGTGTGATATTGTCTAAATCGCCACCTTTATGAATAGGATTTGGACGACAGATCTGGTTGGTGCCACATCTGAAATGTTTGGGTTTTTATTTATAGTTCAGATAAACTTGAATAAAAATCAATCGGCCAAAAGAACATAATGTCCAAGCTACGAGTTTATTGCTCTGAGAAATCCTCGTCAGCTGGATGCAAAGCTAATTAGGAGCGAGGGAACAGCCAGCTCTCTGGATATTACGAATTAGGGGCACAAATTGCACCTCGGGGTGGGTGTTCTGTACAGTTTATTTTACCTCCGTGGAAGACATGTCCCACCTGTAGTGTGCGCTTAATAATAATAAGGAGAATTTCAGTCTCTGCAAACAAATTGTTTTTCAGATTACTAACCCGAGCCATGAATCCAAATTCCCCCGGGAGTCAGCAGCCGTCTGGAAATGACTTTGCACTTAAATAAAATCAACATTATTATTCCCGGGATTTTATGTTAAAAGCGCGTTGCTCTGAATCCCCCCTAAAAAAAATAATTATAAATAAGTGCCATCGTGCGGCTCATTATTCCAGGGATTTGTGAGAATACGGAGCTGTGTTTTTGGCTGATGGGGGAGGTTAGAAAGAGACTGTCAGCTCACGGCACCATTAAATATGTCACAACACAGACTAAAAAGGTACAAAGTCATCCTGTGACTCTTTATTTTTAGCTTGTGTATCAGCAGCATTTGCCTAATGCACTTCAACTCATCGTGTCTGGGAAACGGGCACTCCAATTATCTTATAAGACTCCCCTATTAGTGGCATGATAATGGTTCATGCTTGTCTGCATGGAAGGAAACTTGCCATTGTCGTGGGTAATCCTCATGGCATGGTAAGCAATTATTTCTGCTGCCCAAAAATACCCACCTGTTTTACATCTGCAGATACTACCAGTTAAACGGGTTGTTGACCTTTGAGTTAAATGTTAGTATTTTTTTATTATCTGGGGTTTTTGAGTTATTTCGCTTTTTATTCAGCAGCTCTCCAGTTTGCAATTTCAGCCTTCTGGTTGCTAAGGTGCAAATTCCCCTAACAACCATGCACTGACTTGAATGAGTGTCTGGAATATGAATAGGAGAGGCCTGAATAGAAAGAGTAATAAAAAGTAGCAGTAATAATACTTGTGTAGTCTTAAAGAGCATTTGTTTTTAGATGGGGTCAGTGACCCCCATTTGAAAGCTGGAAAGAGTCAGAAGAAGAAGGCAAATAATTAAAACAGTAAAAAAAATAAAATAATGAAAGACAATTAAACAGTTGCTTAGAACTAGCCATTATATAACATGCTAAAAGTTAACGTAAAAGGATCGTCTTCTTTTTGGCCATGCCTCACCCCTTATCTAGTTATGCCCTTCATTCACCCAAATGTCATCTCGGCTTTACTGCTCAGCAGTTTCATCACAGCAGGGTAAAGTGTCAGCTCCATTGTTCGCTATTGGACCATGGGCCAAAAACCACTACAAAGTCAACGTACAGTATTTGTAAATAGAAATATTATGTAAGAAGACTATGGAAGACTTAGTGAATGTCCTGGGTGAGTTCATTGACATATTGGGTGCCAGTGACTAGGGATACACTGAATCCAGGAATCGGTTCGGGATTCGGGCAGGATTTGGATTCAGTCAAATCCTTCTGCCGGCTGAACCAAATCCGAATTCTAATTTGCATATTAAAATTAGGTGCGGGGAGGGAAGTAAAAAATGTTTTCCCCTTCCCATCCCTAATTTGCATATGCAAATTTGGATTTGGTTCGGTATTCGGCCGAATCTTTTGCAAAGTATTCGAGGACTGAGCCGAATCCAAAATAGTGGATTCAGTGCATCCCTACCAGTGACCAGTGGTGTAACTATAGTGGACCCCCTGCAAAAAAATCTTCCGAGGGGCCCGGTGCACTCCAATCTCCATCCTCCCACCCACTTCCCACCACACCCACTTCTAGGCTCCGCCCTGCCAATGTCCTGCCTCAACCCCACCCACATCCCACCTCGACTTGTGTTGCCCTTCCTTGCCGGTAAGAGAGCGGCTGGGGAGGAGGGTTTTTTTATTAATGATAAAAAAATCAAACCCCACATACTCTGGGACCCCCTGCAACTTTTCAATTGGTCGGCTTCCTCTATAGTTACACCTCTGCCAGTGACTATTTATAAAGGTGGAATAAAAAGCAGAAACAAAGTGCATAGAAAGGATATAAGGTCAGGGAAGATGGGGGGGGGAGGAAAAGGTCAGTGTATAGAGTGTGGGAGTCTTGCTGAACTATAACCCCTATCATATACAAAGACCAAAGGGTGGGAGTGCAAGCTCCCGTGGCAAGGTATACTTAAAATATGAAATTAGAAGGCTCACTGAGAAATGAAAAACTAATTAAAAGTCTAAACTGTCCCCAACTGAGCCACCGTACTCATGTTAAAACGATACAGATCATGCAAATCAGGGAGTTTATCCAATCATGTGGTTTCTCGGCTCTGGATAGTCGACTTTACACCATAGATTCACTAAACTTTGAATTAATTCCCCCCCCCATGGGTTTTTTTTTTGCATCTAATTTTCAGCTAAATGAGACATCTGTTTCAGGGAAGAAGGATTTTCAATGGTTGCCACGGAAACTATCATTCTGTATGAAATGTATTGCAATAGTTACTTTCTATCATCCAGAGCAAACTGTCAGTTATTTGTTGTCCTGAACTCGCTCCGGCTAAAGTTACATACAGGCCATTGTGCCCTCATGGATTTTGGTTGAAGAACCTGAGATTGGTCGATGGAACCCAAAGTTGCTCAGTCCCTCACCAATGGCCAAATGCATCAAGGATGGAACATTAGGGCTTCAATCAATCAAATGCAGATAGCGTGTCAACAGAGTTCTAGATTCATTATATGGAGCATGATCAGGGTATCCTTGTGTTATAGGTTCAATACATGGAGAATGTTCAGTGTTTTGTGTTCTAGATTCATCACATGGAGCATGCTCGTGCTCAGTGTATCCTTGTGATTAATTACAAGGAGAATATTTATTATTGTGTTCTAGATTCATTACCTGGACCATGCTCAGTATATCCTTGTGTTCTTGATTTATCAATGCACCTTTGTGTTCTAGATCAATTACATGGAGAATGTTCAGTACATACTTGTGTTTTGGATTCAGTACATGGAGAAACCCCAGTGTATAAATGAGTTCTAGATTAATTACATAGAATTCTAGTGTATTCTAGATTGTTTACAGGAATCAAATGCAGATAGCGTGTCAACTAGGGATGCACCGAATCCAGGATTCGGTTCGGGATTTGGCCAGGATTCTGCCTTTTTCAGCAGGATTCGGATTCGGCCGAATCCTTCTGCCCGGCCGAACCAAATCCGAATCCTAATTTGCATATGCAAATTAGGGGCGTGGAGGGAAATTGCGTGACTTTTTGTCACAAAACAAGGAAGTAAAAAATATTTTCCCCTTTCAACCCCTAATTTGCATATGCAAATTAGGGTTCGGATTCGGTTCGGTATTCGGCCGAATCTTTCACGAAGGATTCGGGGGTTCGGCCGAATCCAAAATAGTGGATTCGGTGCATCCCTAGTGTCAACAGAGTTCTAAGGTGTTCTAGATTCATTATATGGAGCATGATCAGTGTATGCTTGTGTTATAGGTTCATTACATGGAGAATGTTCAGTGTTTTGTGTTCTAGATTCATTACAAGGAGCATGTTCGTGCTCAGTGTATCCTTGTGATTAATTACAAGGAGAATGTTCAGTGTGTTGAGTTCTAGATTCATTACCTGGACCATGCTCAGTATATCCTTGTGTTCTCAATTTCTCAATGCATCCTTGTGTTCTAGATCCATTGCATGGAGAATGTTCAGTACATCCTCCTGTTTTGGATTCAGTACGTGGAGAATACCCAGTGTATCATTGAGTCCTAGATTGATTACACAGAATTCTAGTGTTGTTGACATGGAACATGTTCAGTGTATTGTGTTCTAGATTCATTATATTGAGCATGATCCGTGTATTCTTGTGTTATAGGTTCATTACATGGAGCATGCATGGTGTGTGTTCTACATGAATTGCAAGGAGAAAGTTCAGTGTATTGTGTTCTAGATTCATTACATGGAGCACATGCTCGGTATATCCATGTGTTCTAGATCCCCCATGCAGAGTTCTAGTGTGCTGTGTTCTAGATTCGTACCATTGAGCATGCATAGTGTGGTCTAGACTTATGACATGGATAATGCTCAGTGTGTTGTGTTCTAGATTCATTACATGAGACATGCTCAGTGTATCCTTGTATTGTAGGTTCATTATATTGAGAATACTGTGTGTGTTCGAGAGAACTCAGATAACCTGACACCAGTATGGCCAGTACCTATACAGATATATTCAATATACAATGTGCTACATACTGTCTGTGATAAAACTCAGGACATTCCCTGGTATCACAGAACATGTATGTGACGGGACAAATAACATGGGTAGTGGATACAGTGGATACAGATGGTGGATATGGTGCCCATCACATTAGGCAGCCAGCAGGATTTATTGCTATATGCTGCACTTATATAATGTATATAATATATATATATATATATATATATATATATATATATATAAAATACACAAAGCTATAAATATCTTGTAAATTATATCTTTATAAACGGTGACTAGTGATGTCATCTGTTATAAATGGTGAGTAGTGATGTCATTTTTGTCACATGACTAAAATTTGTGTATTATAGTAAAGTGCCGCTTGTTGGAAAATATGAGGATATTAAAAGTAACCTTTGAGTTCCATGACCTGTATAAAAGTATGTGGTCATGGAACTCCTCTGTGACTTATAATATCCTTATATTTTACAATAGGGGGTATTTTATTCACTATATATATATTCCTTCTGCCCCTGCGCATTCTACTATATGGCCTATAATTATACCCCTAATCATGCCAAGATGCTGAATATCATTGCATCCAGCAGCTTATACAATACATTCCCTTAGAGATGTACTGAATCCACTATTTTGGATTCAGCCGAACCCCCGAATCCTTTGCGAAAGATTCGGCCAAATATTGAACCAAACCCTAATTTGCATATACAAATTAGGGGTGGGACGGGGAAAACATTTTTTACTTCCTTGTTTTCTGACAAAAAGTCATGCGATTTCCCTCCCCGCCCCTAATTTGCATATACAAATTAGGATTTGGATTTGGTTCAGCTAGGCTGAAGGATTCGGATGAACCCGATTCCTGCTGAAAAAGGCTGAATCCCGAACCAATCGTGGATTTGGTGCATCCTTACTTTATATATTAATTGTGCCTCATTGTATTCTATTGTATTTATTTTCTATCTCCATTCACAGGCAGCCTTGGTTCTACGGCTGGGGATTTAACTTGCCCCGGGGTCAGGCCCTGTTAGACAAGTGGAACCTCATACCCGATGCCACCGACATCCTCATCACTCACGGACCCCCGCTAGGTAAATAACCAGTCTCATATTCACTATATGCAGTAAATAAAACATAGGGGTTCTGGGCTCACATCCGAGGCCTGTGTGTTCCAGTTCTAGGCAGAAGAAGAAGAAGAAGAAGATCCGTTGGCTGTTGTTTTGCATCTCTAATCCGGCAGCTGCTTAGGGAAGCAGATAATAAAGAATGGAGAGGCTCGGGAACCAATAAGCATTCATTGTATATACAGCAGCTACACTCACTCTCCATTTACTCTATCACTTCTCTGCTTAACCTCTTCTTATCTGGGAGCTTCTCTATAACCAAATCATTGCCTGTTATGAAAGGACGTCTGTTTAAAGAGGTGGTTCACCTTTAACTTAAATGTTATAGAATGGCTAAATCTAAGCAACATTTCAATTGGTCTTTGTTATTTATGTTGAATCATTTTTGAATTATTTGTCCAGCTTTCAGATGGGGTCACTGACCCCATCTACAGGACAAATGCTCTGTAAGGCTATACATTTATAGTTATTGCTACTTTTTATTCCTTCTCTTTCTATTCAGGCCTCTCCTATTCATATTCCATTCCCTTATTCATATCAGTGCATGGTTGCTAGGGGAATTTGGACCCTAGCAACCGGACAGCTGAAATTGCAAACTGGAGAGCTGCTGAATAAAATGCGAAATAACTCAAAAACCACAAATAATAAAAAATGAAAACCAATTGCAAGTTGTCTCAGAAAATCCCTCTCTATATCATAATAACAGTTAATTTAAAGGTGAACAGCCCATTTAAAGGATAAGTAAACCTTTAAAATAAGTGAATTCAAAGAACTTTGTAATGTACAGTCATTATTTATTTTCATTCCAAGATATTAAGGGATACATGTACTGTTAATATAAATGAATTTTCTTCCAACAGCGCCACCTGCTGGTCAGTTTCCCACCAGTCTGACCACCAAGTAGCCAAGGAAGTTGTCAGGAGAAAGAAAGAGGCTGATGAAATAGAACTCCTCCTTTCCTGTAAGCCTAAGACACAGGCAGCAAGAAGGGAGGAGCAAGAGCATTATCCATTGGTACTACTTACTGACCCTACAGACTGGATGGGGAATAGTCACTACAAAATTCTTCCTTTTAAGTAACCCCACTTTTCTTAACCAATTTTTAATTGAGCAGTGTTATTTCTTTCTATATTGTGTATATTTCAGCTTTTGCAACATGAATATGTAATCAGGCGAATACAAACTCAGGGCTTCTCTTATGTTACTTTCAGGGTTCTTAGACTGGGTCCCCAAGAAACTGCAACGAGTCGGCTGTGTGGAATTGCTCAATACAGTCCAGCGGAGGATACAGCCCCGTCTCCACGTATTCGGTCATATTCATGAAGGTAATGTCTTGTTATACATAGTAACATAGTGAGGTTGGAAAAAGACACACGTCCATCAAGTTCAACCTTAAGTCAATATATAACCTCTATATATAACCTACCTAACTGCCAGTTGATCCAGAGGAAGGCAAAAAACCCATCTGAAGTCTCTCCAATTTGCCTCAGAGGGGGAAAAATTCCTTCCTGACTCCAAAATGCAATGGGACCAGTCCCTGGATCAACTTGTACTATGAGCTATCTCCCATATCCCTGTATTCCCTCACTTGCTAAACACCATCCAACCCCTTCTGATGCTGCTCCTGCTAAAGATAAGATGCACAGGGTGCTCCAAGTTAGAGTCCTGCAGAGGCTTGGGTACCCGTGGGTTGTGGGTTGCGGGTTGCAGGATGAAGTTTCGGCAGCGGGTATAGACACAGGTCGGCAGTTCTCCGGGTTTGCGGGTCGTGGGTCTGGTCGCGGTCTTCTCAATAGCGAGTTTTACTCCTTTTTTTCTGATCACGCCTACTTCTAATGATGTCACTTCCAGTTTACAATGACAGCACTTCCTGTTTTACTCCTTTTTTTCTGATCATGCCTGCTTCTAATGACGTAGATTCCGGTTTACAATGACAGCACTTCCTCTTTTACTCCATTTTTTCCTGATCACGCCTACTTCTAATGATGTCATTTCCTGTTAACAATGACAGCACTTCCTGATTTACTCCTTTTTTTCTGATGACACCTACTTCTAATGATGTCACTTTCGGTTAACAATGACAGCACTTCCTGTTTTACTCCTTTTTTTCTGATGACGGCTGCTTCTAATGATGTCACTTCCGGTTAACAATGACAGCACTTCCTGTTTTACTCCTTTTTTCTGATGACGCCTACTTCTAATGATGTCACTTCCGGTTAACAATGACAGCACTTCCTGTTTTACTCCTTTTTTTCTGATGACGCCTACTTCTAATGATGTCACTTCCGGTTAACAATGACAGCACTTCCTGTTTTACTCCTTTTTTTCTGATGACGCCTACTTCTAATGATGCAGCCAGGGTGGGAGAAGTAGAGGGTCTCCTGGTGGCCTCAGGGTTTATCGGGCTCCAGCTAAGGACAATTGTCAACGCTATGGTCTAGTTGTCCTTTAAGTCTAAGTCTTTCTGTTTATTGTTGATATTAGCAGTAACTTAACTACCCTCTTCTGGGCCTCCACCCCTCCAGACATGCCGTTTCCTGGGACGTGGTCTTCGAGGGGGGAGCGGACACCCCCCTGGTAGTTCCGCCACTCAGTATTGGCAAAACAAAGACAAAGCTTTTACAGATCAGGGTTAAGTAACTGTGCAAAGTGCTCCCAAGAGCTGACAGTCTAGACTCTTAAGAATTCTCATTCCATGTTTTGCAGGGTACGGAGTAATGGCGGATGGAACGACCACCTACGTGAACTCTTCCGTGTGCACCGTCAACTACCAGCCGGTAAATCCCCCCATAGTGATCGACTTGCCCACCCCCAGAAACACGTGATTTCCCTGGAGTCTGATTGATAACGTGTGTGTGTGGAATGCACGGGGGGGAGGGGCATCATTGAGGTGACCTGGAGCCATTTTCTTTTTTTTATATCTGAGGCTCATTGATGTCTCCAAGTGAGGGAACAATACAAACACCATTGGGTCTGGAGAATATTTATTAAGGGGGAAACAAGACTCTCGGCTGGTTTTCGGGACTAATTATCCAAAATCCAAACAGAATCACTCGCCCATTCTCTGGGAAAACAATGGAGCGCTAATGGATTCTCTTTTATTTTCTGGGAAGGAAAATGCTTGTGTGGTTTTTATGTGCTGCTTAGAGTGTCGTGAGCATACAAATTCAGAATCCCATCCGCATTCCATGCCTACCCCCCCACCAGCGCATTTCTAATGCAACAAGACGCAGAACCCGTACACAGTAAAAGACGTAGTTACTGTAAAGGGGAACTAAAGCCTAAAATGAATTTGACTAGAAATGCTGTATATTATATACTGTACCAGCCATAGAAAAGTAATGATCCAGTTTCCCCTTAGCAGCTCCACATCTTGGATCTTGTTAGGCATCTTTTGTGAGTCAGCGGCACTGCACATGCTCAGTGTTGTCTGGGCTGCTGCTGAGAAGCTAAACTTAGGGAATGGGGGAAATCATCTTAGGGAACAGGGGGAAATCATCTTAAGGGTCGGGGGGAAATCATCCAGCAGAAAGTGAGGTTCATCGGCCATAGAAGCTGATGCTACAGGGCCGATTATGAATCAATTCGGATGCCGACTGCGCTGATTTCTGTATTGTGACTCTGATTACGGATCAACCTGGTACTGTATATTGTTATTGTATATTGTGACATTTCTATTCTATGTGTACTGTATATTGTGAGTGGCTCCCTAAGCTCAGTAAGTGACAGCAGCACAGAGCATGTGAATCAGTGAATCAGCAGAAAAGAAGATGGGGAGCTACTGGGGCATCTTTGGAGACACAGATCTTTACTGCTAAAGGGCTGTGGTTGCCTTGGGCTGGTACAGAAACACAAAACATCATGTACAACATTTCTACCTACTTCTTTAGTAAGGCTTTAGTTCAATGACCAATCCCAGGTGTGATTATCATTCCCCTAACTGGTATTTCAGGTAGGTCTCTGTGCATAGACTGGGGGTGCTTCTACCCCAACATGGCACCCACACCCTCACTTACTGTAAATAGGGGCCTGTCTAACTCATATTGCCACTGCTGTGGTATTGGGGTACTTCTTTCTGTGTGTGCCTCACCCCAATACATTTGTCACCACCTAAACAGCCTCCTGCCTTCCTATTGGCTCAACCAGTTACTGCCCGGCAACCCCAAGTGATGTGCTGCTCACTTACTGGTACTTAATAAGAACCTGGGAGACTGGAGGTGGTGGGACAGTGATTTAAATGCCATTATTGTGCTCCATTGAAGCATAGGCGAATATTTACCCTTAATCTTCCATTGTTATCCTCTCTGGCTAATGCATGGTTAAACAGAATTTCCTTTATGAGCAAATGAATTTTGGGGTGTTACACGGCAACAACACTGTTATTTTTACTGTTATTCCGCCGCACATGCTGCCCCTGATTGGCTAGGCATATTAAATGTTTTTGTTCTTTCTGTTGTACGGCTGCTTGTTATCTCGTTGGCATTACTGAGCTTCTCGTTATCTTCCCTTGGGACATTCGCTATTCCCAATACTCTGCTATAACAGACCCGACCGATAAAGCACCTCGATGTATGAGCGATGTGCTGCCTGTGCTTTCAACCAACGTGAAGGTGGGTTCAGCTGGTATAAATATTCACCTGGAAGTTTTATGCATGTGGGTGTTATTTGGGCACTGCGAGGGTGGGCAAGTGGGGACGGCTGATGCCTACATACGGTATAAACCTGCCCTTCAGTGTTGGGGTCACGCACAATGGGGTCACAAGGAGGAAACAAAAACTTCCTGTGTTCCCCCTTGTTCACCTTCCAACCCTTTTTTAGTTCAGTTGCTTTCAGACAGTTCACCAGAACTAAAGACTTTTTCCTATTACTTTCTGTTCTCTATGTGTGACTGTTTTTCTAATATTTAAGTATAAAGTGTCATTTTACACCTTCGAAAGCAGCTTTAGGGGGGGTCGCCGACCCTGCTAACTGTTCTAAATTAATACATTTAGGATATACTCACATGGTGATTGCCTCTTCTTCAGGCGACTAATCTCTCCAAACTGCCTTCCCGCCGGCTAGAATCTAAATCGCCGGGCACTCGGAGCGCTTCATTTTCCGAAGTCGTTTCCTCGTGAAGCGTGCCATCTTGCCGTCGATTTAGATTGTAACCGGCAGGAAGGCAGTTCGGGGAGATTAGTCGCCCCGAAGAAGAGGTGATTTGCAAAACTGTAACAGTTCAGAGTCTGCACCTGAATTACTGAGCTACCAGACTGAACCACCAGAGACAGGGACATTAAATTTCATCTTAGATTTTGGAAAAACAGAAAAAAAAAATAAAAAATGAAAAACAATTGAAAAAAAGCTTTTACTTCTGGTGAACAATCTGAAAACAATTGAACTTAAAAAAGGGTTTGAAAGTTGTTTTAATAAAACAATGACCAGAGCAGTTTAAAGGATAAGTAAACCTTTAAAATAAGTCCATGTAGAACTGATGAGGGGGTTATTCTAAGCACTTTAGTCATTTACATTCATTATTTATTTTCTTTATATTCCAAGATATTAAGGGATACATGTGCTGTTAATATGAATGAATTTTGTTCCAACAGCGCCACCTGCTGGTCAGTTTCTGACCAGTCTGACCACCAAGTAGTCAAGGAAGTTGTCAGGAGAAAGAAAGAGGCTGATGTTCTTCTGCTTAGGAATAAAATTAGAAACCTTTCTCACATCTTTCCTAAGCAGAAGAACATCAGAGCAGCCTCTATTACAGGATCCTTTGCCTGAGGATGATGTTCCATATCCAGTGAGTGGCACCTTGGCTTGGCTTCAGCACTGCAGCAAAGTTAAGGTGCTGCTTATATAATATTGAGGGAATGGGGCAGAACAATGATAGTCTTATACACAGGTAACATACCCACTACCACTATTGCTGGTGCCCTCACCTGTGCCACTAATGTTCCCCTTTCATATTGGAGAGAGAAGTCGCCCACCAGGAATCAATAGTTGGTAAAAGATCATCCCTCGATAAACCTAATATTGGCTCCTCCCCTCGTTAAACATGGAGACAGGCAATTAAAACGCTAATTAAAAATTGAAAGAACTGTCTGGGACTCATTCGGAGCTGACATAATCCTCCTGCAGGTTCTTTCTGGCACCTTCCTACGCTGATATTGAAACCTCCTTTCCCCAAGCTCCTCTTATGTCACTTGCTCCAAGGAACATCTCCTCCTTCCTCCAATATCTCGTTAACTAGGGATGCACTGAATTCAGGATTTGGCTTGGGATTCGGCCTTTATCAGCAGGATTCTTCTGAATCCAAATTCATGGCTGAACTGAATCCTTAAAGAGATTCTGTCATGATTTTTATGGTGTAGTTTTTATTTCTAAATGACACAGTTTACACTGCAAATAATTCACTGTACAAAATAAAATGTCATTCCTGAAGCAGCAAGTGTATTTAGTTGTAATATTGGTGTGTAGGTGCATCTCAGCTCATTTTGCCTGGTCATGTGATTTCAGAAAGCGCCAGCACTTTAGGATGGAACTGCTTTCTGGCAGGCTGTCGTTTCTCCTACTCAATGTAACTGAATGTGTCTCAGTGGGACCTGGATTTTACTATTGAGTGCTGTTCTTAGATCTACCAGGCAGCTGTTATCTTGTGTTGGGGAGCTGCTATCTGGTTACCTTCCAATTGTTCTGTTGTTAGGCTGCTGGGGGGATATCACTCCAACTTGCAGTACAGCAGTAAAGAGTGACTGAAGTTTATCAGAGCACAAATCACATGACTGGGGGCAGCTGGGAAACTGACAATATGTCTAGCCCCATGTCAGATTTCAAAATTAAATATAAAAAAATCTGTTTGTGAAATGGATTTCAGTGCAGAATTCTGCTGGGGCAGCTCTATTGTCCCACGACAGAATCCCTTTATAATGAGTTTTTTGTTGTCACACAAACAAGGAAGTAAAACATTTTTAACTACTGACCCATTTGCAAATCAGGGTTGCCATTCAATCCGATTCAGAATCTTTCATAAACGATTTGGGATTCAGTTTATAACGCCGCCCACTTTGTCCCTCTGTCTGTGGCATTATAGTCTGTGTATGGGGCTCCCTAGGAGGGTCCTCCTGCCTTGTATTAAAATCCCATTGGGGTCTCCATTAGGGTTGCCACCTTTCTGTTTGCCCAACTCCGGGCAGGGGGCGGGTGACGTCAAGGGGCGGGACTGGTGCCATAGGGGTGGGGCTGATGATGTCAGAGCACATCAGGGGCAGGACTTGTGGCGATTGGCTGATCATCATGCCATTTAGTTCAATGTCCTGTCTGGTTTTCTAAGTTAGGGCAGTTTTCACCTGAACAGCCCTTCCAAAAACGGGACTCTATAGTCTCTATAGGCCTGCTGTATGATGGGACTGGATTTGGGATCGGATCGGGATCTGCTCATTTTGCTGCAACAGTTTGAGAACCCACAGGGCCTCATGTATCCAATGCAATGTTTTTTGCACCCTGCCAGATTATGACTCCGCAGCCAGAAGGGGGCGATCTTTGAACTTTGAGAATGGACTTGGGGTGACTGTATTGTAATCAGTGGGTGGCACGTGGGCAGGAGACCCCTCTACTGAATGCCAGCCACAGGCCCAAAGCAGATTTGGTGCGAGGTGTGGGTACTAAGGGGTGCAACTTTGCACCCATTGCATCAGTTGTACTGTCAGTAGTTGTTTGTACTGTCAGAACGTTCCCAAGTGAAATGTACAACAAAGCGGCCGGGTAATAGAATATTACTGCAGCCATAACAGCCGACCAAATTGTTATTTACTTGACGTGAAACCAGTAACTATCCGTTGACTGATCCTAAGTGCCCATGAATCCTCCTGCCTGCCCCATGGATTGTGATGGATGAAATATTTCCCCCCGGCTGCCTGTTCTGACTGTCAGATTTGTGATCCGACGAGCAGCAACAGACGCAACTGGAAATGATCATTTCATTACAGTTTGTGAGCTGGACGTGGCGGCAGCCAATCATTATTCATCTCACGGCGGCAAGGTTGGAATCAAGAGGATTTTTGGGATGAGAAGTGTTTCTGTATACGGGGATAATAAATAACTGCTGATTGGGTTTTGGGGGGGGGAGAGGCTTGTCGCTGCAGAAAGGAAAAGATTCATTTCAAGCAATTTTGCAATATACTTGAAACAACAGAGTATTTCAAAGGGTCTAAAATTGTTCTTCATTGTAATCACTGTTGAAAGCAGCATCTGTTTATTTTCTGTGCACTGCTGCTTGTGGCTCCTGACACAGACAATTAACAGACCTTGAGACAAACTAAATGTGTGGGTGGAATTGCTAGACCAACCTACAGCCAATCACAGCATTAGATCCCACCGAGCTAGACCAACCTACAGCCAATCACAGCATTAGATCCCACAGAGCTAGACCAACCTACAGCCAATCACAGCATTAGATCCCACAGAGCTAGACCAACCTACATCCAATCACAGCATTAGATCCCACAGAGCTAGACCAACCTACAGCCAATCACAGCATTAGATCCCACAGAGCTAGACCAACCTACATCCAATCACAGCATTAGATCCCACAGAGCTAGACCAACCTACAGCCAATCACAGCATTAGATCCCACAGAGCTAGACCAACCTACAGCCAATCACAGCATTAGATCCCACAGAGCTAGACCAACCTACAGCCAATCACAGCATTAGATCCCACATAGCTAGACCAACCTACAGCCAATCACAGCATTAGATCCCACATAGCTAGACCAACCTACAGCCAATCACAGCATTAGATCCCACAGAGCTAGACCAACCTACAGCCAATCACAGCATTAGATCCCACATAGCTAGACCAACCTACAGCCAATCACAGCATTAGATGCCACAGAGCTAGACCAACCTACAGTTAATGAGGTCATTATATTGCACAGAGCTAGACCAACCAACAGCCAATCAGAGCATTAGATCCCACAGAGCGAGACCAACCTAGAGCTGTGCCCTTACTCAAGCAGAGCCATTATTTTGCCCCCTAATGGGGAATATTTGAGGTGATGCAGAGAAATTAAATTGGTTTTGCTCAGGGAAAGATATGGGAGGCACCAACACATGAAAATATTCTGTATTTCCCTATTATCCCTGGGGAATTGACTTCTATTAACCCATAGCTACAGACCAGTAATAATATCCTCCCTGTTTAACCCCTTACATTATGGTGTCACACCAGTAATTGTCTGGATCAGAAATATGGGGGATAGGGGGCAGCTGGTCACATGGCTGCGTGCAATACAATGGGATTGGTTCTTACACAGGAGGAATTATAATGTATAAACTTTCAAAAATCACGTCAAAATAATTATAAAACTATATTAAGAAAAGCAATAAGCCATCATTTCCTTATCCTATTGAGTCGTGGCTGCAGCTGTGTAACTATACGGGGCAGAGATGTGGTAGAACTACACTTCCCAGCATCCTCTAGGAGCCCCTGTCCTGCTGATTGTAGGGAATGGTAGTTACAGAGCTGAGCGAATACCTGCCTGTAGGTCGGTTACAGATGATTATTACGGCACCATATGATGTTTCTTTGCTTCAATAACTTCAATTCCAAGTCTATTATTTCCTCTCAGGCATGTAAATACTTCTCCTTCCCTGAATCCAATACAAAGCCGGAGACACTGTGACACAAAAGCTTTTGCTTCTATTATATGAGACAGACTCTGTTATATGAGACATACTCTAGTATATGAGACAGACTATTATATAAGACATACTCTAGTATATGAGAGACTATTATATGAGACAGACTATTATATAAGACATACTCTAGTATATGAGACAGACTATTATATGAGACATACTCTAGTATATGAGACAGACTATTATATGATACTGAATCTATTATATGAGACAGACTCTATTATATGAGACAGACTATGATATGAGACATACTCTATTATATGAGACGGACTCTATTATATGAGACATACTCTAGTATATGAGACAGACTATTATATGAGACATACTCTAGTATATGAGAGACTATTATATGAGATTATGATATTATTTGATACTGAATTTATTATTATATGTGACTCTATTATATGAGACTGACTCTATTACCGTATATGTGACTGACTATTATATGAGACAAACTCTATTATATAAGACAGACTCTATTATATGAGACAAACTCTATTATATGAGACAGACTATTATATGAGACATACTTTAGTATATGAGACAGACTATTAAATGAGACTGACTATTATATGATACTGAATCTATTATGAGACAGAACCTTCAGCTCCAAACGCTCCATTACAGGTGGATCTGCTGGCGCCTCCACTGATTCAGTGAGAAATACACAAGGTTTATCTCTCCACCATCAAATCTGCAACTCGTTTTTATATTAAAAAATTCATTTAACTCAGGAGTCACTTCTCTTATTGTGCTGCTTCCAAAATTACCCACTTCTTTGTGTCAGTGAGATGGAAATATTCTGATACTCACCCCTTCCTCCTACGCCCACAAACCCTATTCTATTCCCTTTATTTATTCACTACTTTCTGCTTCATTCCACCTATTGTCTGTCTGTGACCCTCATATGTCTCACTGTAACTCCCAGCATCCTCACTGTAACAATCCCCTGTATTATAAAGAGAAAATACCCACTTCTATAAGCTATAACACTAAACACTTGCAGCCTTGTGCCTTTATATGGTCACAGAACAACCCCTCAGTGACTTCTAATATCCTTATCATTTACAGTAGGGGGTACATTATCCCTTATAATACATGAGTGATACTCAGAGTTCCCTGTATAACTCAGCCTGTAGCCTTGTGCCTTTATATGGTCACAGAACAACCCCTCAGTGACTTCTAATATCCTTATCATTTACAGTAGGGGGTACATTATCCCTTATAATACATGAGTGATACTCAGAGTTCCCTGTATAACTCAGCCTGTAGCCTTGTGCCTTTATATGGTCACAGAACAACCCCTCAGTGACTTCTAATATCCTTATCATTTACAGTAGGGGGTACATTATCCCTTATAATACATGAGTGATACTCAGAGTTCCCTGTATAACTCAGCCTGCAGCCTTTATATGGTCACAGAACAACCCCTCAGTGACTTCTAATATCCTTATCATTTACAGTAGGGGGTACATTATCCCTTATAATACATGAGTGATACTCAGAGTTCCCTGTATAACTCAGCCTGCAGCCTTGTGCCTTTATATGGTCACAGAACAACCCCTCAGTGACTTCTAATATCCTTATCATTTACAGTAGGGGGTACATTATCCCTTATAATACATGAGTGATACTCAGAGTTCCCTGTATAACTCAGCCTGCAGCCTTGTGCCTTTATATGGTCACAGAACAACCCCTCAATGGCTTCTGGATAAAGGATGAGACCATTAAGGCTGTTAAGGGATGGTGGGAGTTGTAGTGTTGCATCTACTTTGGAATATGCAGGCAAATCTCAGACACATATACAGTTCCTGGACATGTACTATTTGCCATTGACACTGATGATGCATTAGGGAAATTCATATTCTTTGTAGATTTTAAACTTTAATGAGTATTTATTATAGTGATTGGGTCACTGACACCAGATATTTTCTCTATGAGTTTTCATTTGAAACACTGATTAAAAAGCAAATATATCCTCATGTGAAACACTAATGCTATTTATCAGTCTCCTGCTCATGAGCCGTAGTAAATACACCGCAGAGAGGCTCATGGGAATCTTATCTCAAACTCACACTAACAATCAGCTGACATCCCGCAAACGAATGATCCGCCAGTCAAACCCACGCGATTCTATGAGCTCATGGATCTAACGCAGGAAAGATCTCAGGAAGTCATTGTACGAGACCTTCGCTTTTAAGTCTTTGTCAAAGAATCCCAGAATGTGAAAGAACTCGTCTTCTGAGAGATTGAGCCCAGATTTCCGTAAAACCTGCAAAATAGGGGAATAACATGATATTTCAAATTAATGTTTCCCTGTAAAAAAAACTATTTGTAAAGGGAAATACCTATACTCTCATACTTTTATGGGATCTCTTAGGGGACTGTTCCTGCTGAATTGTGCTTAGTACAGGGAATACCTATGCTGCCATAGTTTTATGGGATCTCTCTGTACAGACTATGAGCAAACTTAGGGGCTGTTCCTGCTGAATTGTGCTTAGTACAGGGAATACCTATGCTGCCATAGTTTTATGGGATCTCTCTGTACAGATTATGAGCAAATTTAGGGGACTGTTCCTGCTGAATTGTGTTTAGTACAGGGAATACCTATGCTGCCATAGTTTTATGGGATCTCTCTGTACAGATTATGAGCAAATTTAGGGACTGTTCCTGCTGAATTGTGCTTAGTACAGGGAATACCTATGCTGCTATAGTTTTATGGGATCTCTCTGTACAGACTATGAGCAAACTTAGGGACTGTTCCTGCTGAATTGTGCTTAGTACAGGGAATACCTATGCTGCCATAGTTTTATGGGATCTCTCTGTACAGACTATGAGCAAACTTAGGGGCTGTTCCTGCTGAATTGTGCTTAGTACAGGGAATACCTATACTGCCATAGTTTTATGGGATCTCTCTGTACAGACTATGAGCAAACGTACCTGTTTGAAATCCTGAGTGCTGATATAGCCTGTTCTTGCTTCATCAAAAGACAGAAAGGCTCGTCTCATGGGTCTCCAGGAATCCAGTATCTTGGGCTGAATTCTCAGCATGGCATTTAGGAATAATGGGCCCTGAGGTCCTGTACTGATCTGAAAAGGACAAGGGAAAGTGTCAGTTCTACAGAACACACAGGAATGTAAATGGTAAAACAGGGCACCAGCTCTCTCTGCTTTTGACTTCACCCACAAATACTGATAATGTAAAATGTGCGACTGCAGATAAAAGATACAGAAAAGGGGGCAGGGTGAGTCCAGAAGACAAAAGGTTTGGACACAATGAAGGGGCAAATAATATGGTGAGAGGGGAGATATAGAGAAGAGATATAAGGGAAGGGACAACAGGAATCTCAGAAAACAGTGACTTACAGGAACCCGTGTTTTCTGCACCTTCATCCTGTGCATCAGTGAGTTCTCCTGAGACTTTGGCCCCAGCATAATGTTCCGGAAGAAATCCGAGTAGGAGAACTTGCCGTTATTCTTTGAATCGTACTTTATGGTCAGTCGCTCCAGTTCCTCGTCGTTTATATCCACATTAAACTGCTTCAGAATAACTGTACGACATTGAAAAGACTTATTCATTTCTTCTCTACAATCAGCAGCTCATCCTGTCTGCCCACCCCTCGCCAGCATGAGTCACTTATGTCTAATCCATTACATGAAACCAATCATGTCACCCAAATGCACAGACCTGACAAGTGGTTAGGGGTGATCTCTCCGGCTCTCTCGGGGTCGTGTTCTCTGCACCCACGCAGAACCTCCTGCCACACTTTCTGGAGCCCCACCTTGAGCCGGCCTTCTATCTGCTCACAGTTCATCAGCCTCCATGAAGCAGCAGCTGTTTTTGGCCTCTGAATATCAGTCTGTGGAGGGATAAGATGAAAATCAAGCACCTTGTACCTTTATGAACACTATAGAAATACAGGATTCAGGCCAAGATTAGGCCTTTTTCAGCAGGATTCGGCCGAATCCTAATTTGCATATTAAAATTAGGGGTCAGGAGGGGCATTGCGTGACTTTTTGTTTCAAAACAAGGAAGTAAAAAATGTTTTCTCCTTCCCCAGGATTTGGTTCGGTATTCAGCCCAACCCTTCGGGAAGGATTCGGGGTTCGGCCAAATCCAAAATAGTGGATTCAGTGCATCCCTAGAAATAAGTAGGAAATGGGGGTTCCCCCCTGCAATAGCAGTATCTGATTGGGTCTCCAAGGAGCTGATGGGATCCTAGGGAGGGATCTATCTTGAAAATTAAATATAAGCTTCATCTTGCTGAAATAAGAAACTTACAATTAGAGATTCGAACTTTTTCAGCAGGATTCGGCCGAATCCTTCAGCCCAGCGGAGCCGAATCCTAATTTGCTAATATACAAATTAGAGGCAGGGAGGGACATCGCGTGACTTATTGTCTCAAAACAAGGAAGTAAAAAATGTTTGCATATGCAAATTAGGATTTGGTTCGGTATTCGCTCGAATCTTTCGCAAAATAGTGGATTCGGTGCATCCCTAAATATAATCAATTAAAAATTCTGTACCATTTATGAAATAATAAAGTTACTCTTCACTCTCCCCCTCTGAACAACCTGTCATTCTTCATTCTGTCTTCATCCAGTAGGTGGAGTCAGTTTTTGATTGACAGGTCCAATACACGCTTTAGGGGGTTCTTCTGCTTAGGAATAAAATTAGAAACCTCTCTCACATCTTTCCTAAGCAGAAGAACATCAGCCTCTTTCTTTCTCCTGACAACTTCCTTGACTACTTGGTGGTCAGACTGATCAGAAACTGACCAGCAGGTGGCGCTGTTGGAACAAAATTCATTCATATTAACAGCACATGTATCCCTTAAAGGACCAGTAACACCTTTTACAGAAACCAGTCCAAGTCAATGTACTTACATTAGTAATATCCAATATGCAGCTGCACAATGCTTTCTAGTAAGGAAAGCTAAAAAGTGGAGTCCAAGGGGCCCTGCCATCTTGCAGCAGTAGAAAAACTTATTTTCCTCTGCCTGCGCGCTGCCGTGAGCTTCTTCCTGTTCTACGGGTTCCAACTTCCTGGTTTGCGACGTTACTTCCAGAAGTGCAGCAGGTTGGTTACCTGAGGGTTGCGGGTAGACGTTCCGGGTGCGGGTATAGACGCGGGTCGGCGGTTCTGCGGTTCTGCGGATTGGTCGGGCCGCAGGTCTTCTCACTAGTGATTTTTACTCTTTTTTTCTGATCAAGTCTACTTCCGATAATGTCACTTCCGCTTTACAATGACAGCACTTCCTGTTTTACGCCTTTTTTTCTGATCACGCCTACTTCCAATGATGTGACTTCCAGTTTACAATGACAGCACCTCCTGATTCTTGATGGTCAGCGGGTCCGGGTTGCGGATAAGGTACTTGCGGGTCGGGTAGCGGACCAATCGGGTAAGAATGTGGGTTACGGATTGCAGGTTGCGGGTACCGGTTCCAAAAAATGGACCTGTGCAGGACTCTAAGTGACATCACCCAGCAACCACTAGTTACCCAGTTATTGTGCTGTCAGTATCTGTTCCAACACAATGTTCCTCAGCCTTCTCTTCAGTGTGTGCCTCTCCCCCCAGCCCTTCCGTGATCCTCTGCAGCAGTCCATCCTTTTGTGCCTCTCCCTCCAGCCTTTCTGTTTGTGCCTCTCGCCCCAGCCCAGAAGAGGAGAATGTCGCTGTTTGAATCCTCCGGCTGGCTGCTCTGAAAATGTAGCCACTTCCGGGTTCAGTCCTGTACCGGAAGTCATGTGAGTAGGAGAGCTGTCAGGGGCGCGCACATAGGTACAGAGCTGCAGCTGCTGGTCGCCCTATCGCCTTTTCTCAAAATGTATTGTGGAACATGGAGGCAATTTTTATTGGTGACTTTTAAGCTAAACCAGAGGTAAATATTTAAAATTCAGTGGGAAATGGGTATAATTTGGAAGGTATAGTTTTGATTTTTTTAAAGAAAAAAAATTGGTGTTACTGGTCCTTTAATATCTTGGAATCAAAGATAGATAAATAATGAATGTAAATTACAAAAGTGATTAGAATAGCCCCCCTCATTAATTTTACATTCACTTATTTTAAAGGTTTACTTATCATTTAAAAAAATAACCGGCTCTGATGGAAATCCTGTTTCTCTGCGCACATAGTCTGTTGTTTTGTTACCTTTTGTTTGTGCTGGAGTTGGATATTTGAGTTATTCTGCTAAAAAAAGGGAGCCCACCTAAAAGATGTGGTACCTACCTGTCAATCAAAATCTGACCCAGCATGAAGAGTAACAGGTTGTGGAGAGTGAAGATACTGAAGACTAACTTATTATTTCTTAAATGGTACAGAATTTTCTAATAGATTATATTTAGAAAGTGAGATTAAATTACATTTTCGCAATAGCGCTTTTACCCATAATCCTCTCTTCCCCCCAGCCATTATATCCTACTGAAAGATCTGACAGCAGTTGCTCCATATACAAGTACAGCCGAGGAAGAATCAATTCAGGCAGCAGGTGCTTCTGGGATACGGAACGCTCAACTCACCTTGGGTTTGTTTAAAACGGCCGGAGCAGTTTTGGGGCGTCTGAGCCCAGACTGTGATTCTGGAGAAGTTCGGCTCCTGGGCAATGCTGAGGCCGGTTTATGAATTAACTCTGCGTGGTCCCCTGTCCCGTTCTCAGATGGAGACACCAGGGCGTTGCCGCCAAACCGACTCAAAAACTCGTGGTATTTCAGGTTTCCGTAGGAGTTGAGCGGCAGCGTGTTCCACAGGTTTTCAAACTAGGAGAGAGCTTATGCTTTAGTCTGACAGCACTGGGATACCAGATACAAGAAACTGATTGGAAGGTGCGCTTCCCCTTTAATGCACAGAGCTAAACCCTAAAAATGAATGTGGCTAAAAAATGGCCTATTTTATATAGTGAACTTATTGCACGAGGCTAAAGTTTGAGCTTGTCAATAGCAGCAATGATCCAGGACTTCAAACTTGTCACAGGGGGTCACCATCTTGGAAAGTGTCTGTGACACTCGCATGCTCAGTGGGCTCTGATTGGCTGTTGAGAAGCTAAGCTTAGGGCTCGTCACTAATTATCCAGCAGAAAATGAGCTTCCCTGGCTGTAATATAAGCTGATGCTACAGGTTTGCTGATTATTCAATTCTGATGCTAATTGCACTGGTTTCTGTGCTGCCATGTAGTAATTATGTGTATTAATTACTAATCAGCCTTATATTGTGACATTTCTATTCTATGTGTACTGTATATTGTGAGTGGCTCCCTAAGCTCAGTAAGTGACAGCAGCACAGAGCATGTGCAGTGAATCAGCAGAAAAGAAGATGGGGAGCTACTGGGGCATCTTTGGAGACACAGATCTTTACTGCTAAAGGGCTGTGATTGCCTCGGGCTGGGACAGAAGCACAAAACATCATGTACAACATTTGTAGCTACTTCTTTAGTTAGGCTTTAGTTCTCCTTTAAGTAGATATTTTAAGTGTCAGTGGGGGCGGGATCTCACCTGTTCATCTGTCAGAAGCATGAAATTCTTGTTGAAAAGCTCTTGGAAATCCTCCTTGGAGACAACATCAATGTTGGCATAATCCAGGGCAATAAAGTCCTGAGCGATGGTGTAGAAGCGAGCAGCGACCACTTCCTGAATGCGAGTCAGAACTTCCTTCATGCTGAGCCCCTGATTGGACCTGGGCCTGGTGACATGTTGCACTCTCTCTACCCAAGTGGAAGGAGGCTGCCCAATACCAGAAAAGACAGAGCAGTGTCAGGTCAGAACTCCCTATGCTTTGCCACAAAGTAGGGATGCACCGAATCTAGGCCTTGGCCTTTTTTAGCAGGATTCCGCCGAATCCTTGTGCCCGGCCGAACCAAATCCTAATTTGCATATGCAAATTAGGGCAGGGAGGGAAATCGCGTGACTTTTTGTCACAAACAAGGAAGTCAAAAATGTTTTCCCCTTCCCACCACTAATTTGCAAATGCAAATTAGGATTCAGATTCAGCCAAATCTTTCACAAAGGATTAGGGGGTTCGGCCGAATCCAAAATAGTGGATTCGGTACATCCCTACCACAAAGTGAGGCCATCAAAAAAAAAAAAAATCTTGGCCCAGTCTTCTTTAAAGAGGCAATGGCTTGGTACTGGCCAATCTGCACTCAGTTCTACTCTAAAGACTCCGCCATCTTGGAAGAGGCAGATTAACCTTGCACCCTCCCTGGCTGCCCAGCATTGTATGTCTCCCTGTAGTTTGTTATGGAAGAGCAGCTGCAATCAAGAGTCAAGCAACTAAGCATTTCCACATTGTCAGGCTTTAATTGCCCTTTATTAAACAGGCTACAGCCATTATTATTTTTTTTGTTTCCTCTTAGTTACATGGGAACAATTGTGAAAAATTAATATAAGCTTCAGCATAGTGAAATAAGAAACTTTCTAAATACAATCAATTAAATATTCTGTATTGTTTCTGAAATAATCAAGTTTATGTTCACTATTCCTCTCTCAGCATCTGTTTCTCTTCATTCTCTCTTCATGCAGCAGTTGGGTGTCAGATATTCACTGACAGTTACATCCAATATATCTTATAGGGGGGCTCCTTTTGCCTAGAAGATGTATTAGAGGTCACTCTATTAAACTCACCAGACATCATGTCTCTCTACATGCAGAATTTGTCAGATATTGATTGACAGTTAGATCCAATATATCTTATAGGGATGTAGAAGATGTATTAGAGCTCAGTTATTTTGTTAGATATTATTTGTACTAGAATCAGTTATTTGAGTGAGCTCTAACAAAATAACTGCCTTTTGCACAAATCCTGCATGTAGAGAGACATGATGTCTGGTGAGTTTAATAGAGTGATCTCTAATACATCTTCTAGGCAAAAGGAGCCCCCCTATAAGATATATTGGATGTAACTGTCAGTGAATATCTGACACCCAACTGCCGCATGAAGAGAGAATGAAGAGAAACAGATGCTGAGAGAGGAATAGTGAACATAAACTTGATTATTTCAGAAACAGTACAGAATATTTAATTGATTGTATTTAGAAAGTTTCTTATTTCAGTATGAGGAATCTTATATTAAATTTTTATTTTCGCGATAGTTCCCCTTTAAGTGTCTTCCATGGGTTAAACCCCAGACAGGGTGAGGGTGTTTATTGCAGTCCCTGAATCCTGATCATAAAGAAATGAATCCTGAGTTTTCCGCCAGCCCCACAACAGGTAAAATGACAGTTTTTTAGCTCTGAAGCCCTTGACGTGGGAACAAAGCTGAAGGAATTTGCATTGAGGAGCGCGTGGCAGGCGTCTGTACCTCGGGGTGGGACGAGCTGAAATTGTGCAGGAAGCGTCTCCAGTCTATTGTCTGCTCCTCGCTGAGCGGCAGTTTGCTGAGCAGGTACCTGAACTGCCTCTCCGATAGCTTAAAGCAGAAGCTGTCAATTATCTGGTGCAATTCAAAGGGCTTGATGGTGCCCGTACAGTCCCTATCAAACGCAGAGAATGCCTGCAATAGAACGGACAGACAGACTTGCTTAGACAACGGCAAAGACACAGAGACATGTCATCCATGTTGCACTGGAGAGTGCTCTTACCCCTGTAAACTGAACTGCTCCTTATCTGTAAATCTGAGACATGACCGTCGGGAAGTCATTATACAGAACTGATTACCTTTCCTTAGTGACCCTACTGCTTCCTGGGCAAAGTTGGGGCTGATTATACAGAGATCATTATCAGGCTGATTATACAGAGATCAGTATCTCTTCTTGCACTGACTCTGCTGATTCCAGCCTGGGATGGAGGGGCTACTTACCATCTTTCTTTTGTTATTATCTACGTGGGTCCTACTGGAGGGGCTCACTAAGCAAGAGCTGATTAGATCTCCTGACTAATCCGGGGGGAGGGGGGTTGGAAACGGCACTCGCTATCTCCTCGACACTGACTCCACCCATTCCAGAATATGGTGAAGAACTTACAGTCACTCTTTGAGGAGGGGTCGATTGTAAAATGTATTACTAGTCCACAGATCCCTCTGTATTAAAAGCTGCTTCTTATCTCTGACAAAGGTTGCAGCTTGGGAAGAGAGGGGTTTGTTTATACAGAGCTCGTTGTTTTTGCTTCCTAACTATTTTCCATTATATTATAATATAACAGCAAATCCTGTTACAGCTGTAGGGATGAAAGGAAGGGGGGATGTAACTGGCACAAGATGATTTAGGGGTACCGTGGAGACTCCTACCTTATACAGGTCGTCGTATGAAGAGGCCACCGTTTCTTTCAATTTAAGCAGCACCTTGTGCAGGCTCAGTTTTAGGGGTGTCTCTGCGGGTGCAATGTGCTGCTGCCTTTGGCCATACTTAGAAGCTCTGCCGTCGTCAATCATTCTCAGGAAATCAGGATACGACAACTTGTTATCTGACACTCTGATTCTCAGTCTGGGGGGGCACAGAACACAATATGTCACCAGTGTCACCTTGCAGCCCCCCCATCTGCCTACAACTCCCATCATCCCCTACAAAGAATGAAGCCCGCAGAGATGATCAAGCATTTGACATAGGAATGAACATGACAGTAGGAAAAGGCAGTTTAGGCCCTGCAAAGTTGCTTAAAAATTATGTTTACTTTTCAAAAAGTTATGTTTGTGTGGAGTTCCCCTTTAATGTCGGGTGCTTGTGACTACAGAGCAAGTAGTAAAAGCCAGAGCAGGAGGTTGAAGCAGACAGTTGTGCCAGTAGTAGTACTTACCTGTACAGTAGGTTGGCAAACTGATCGTCATCCAAATGGAAATTCAGGCTCCGCAGCATGGCGCGCAAGTCATCAACTGATATCAGCCCGTCCTGGTTTCTGTCAATCTTAACGAAGGCTGTGCTGAAATCTGGGTAATAATCCCGAAATTTATCCCTGCACACAGGAAAGAACAAGATCACTATATATATATATATATATATATATATATATATATACACTGGGGGCGTCACCCTATACAACACTACTTAGTAGTGGGGTCATTTATCAACACTGCCTGTAGCGTAGGCAGTCGCCCATGGCAACCAATGAAATTTAATGAGCCCCCTTGTCTTGTCTCTGCATGAAATGGTAAATCAGGACAACCGTTGGATATTTTGGGGGCCCAGTAACATCTACACCACTGGCCTGGGGGTGCTAGAGTAACAATAATGGAAGGGAGAGTAAAAGAATGAAGTAGAAGAGTGGGGTCCATAAGAAAGTCCAGCAGAGCCCCCCATACAGATAGAAATGCAGTGAAATGTGATTGGACACAGCAGTATATAATGTGTCACTATTCTCATATAATGTTGTCCTTTATTTACCCAGCGACACACACACACACGATTATACACCTATAATACACATTTGGGCTTGTGTTATTTACAGCAGTGCAGTGAGGAAATCTGCTCTTTCTTTTCAATATGATTCCTGGCTCTGCGGCAGCTGCATCTCATTCACATCTAACTAGGGATCCACTGAAACCACTACTTTGGATTCGGATGAACCCCCGAATCCTTCGCGAAAGATTCGGGCGAATACCAATCCTAATCCTAATTTGCATATGCAAATTATGGATGGGACGGGGAAAACATTTTTACTTCCTTGTTTTGTGACAAAAAGTCACACAATTTCCCCACGCCACCATATGCAAATTAGGATTCGGTTCGACTGGCCAGAAGGATTCGGCCGAATCCTGCTGAAAAAGGCCGAATCCTGGCTGAATCCCAAACCGAATTCTGGGTTCGGTGCATCCCTACATCTAACACACACACACACTCAGATCTAACACACACACACTAAGATCTAACACACACACACTCAGATCTAACACACACACACTCAGATCTAACACACACACACTCAGATCTAACACACACACACACTCAGATCTAACACACACACACTAAGATCTAACACACACACACTCAGATCTAACACACACACACTCAGATCTAACACACACACACTCAGATCTAACACACACACACACTCAGATCTAACACACACACACTCAGATCTAACACACACACACTCAGATCTAACACACACACACTCACATCTAACACACACACATTCACATCTAACACACACTCACATCTAACACACACACTCACATCTAACACACACACACTCACATCTAACACACACACACTCAGATCTAACACACACACATTCACATCTAACACACACACACTCAGATCTAACACACACACACTCACATCTAACACACACACACTCAGATCTAACACACACACACTCAGATCTAACACACACACACTCAGATCTAACACACACACATTCACATCTAACACACACACACTCACATCTAACACACACACACTCACATCTAACAAACACACACTCACATCTAACACACACATTCAATGACAACTCAAGACAAGAGTTGTGTTCCCAGGAGATTCGAGGCCATTTCTTTGTGGATGAAGCGTTATCTCTTGTGTCTGCGACTCCGACATAATTATCGCGCCATTAAATGCGTTTACGGAGAATGGGAGCGTGGCACAATATCTGCCATTCTTATGCTAAACCAGCCATTCTGTCTCCAGAAGTGATTCATTCAGCCGGTAATTACACAATTCTCCCCAAAACTGGGAGCAATCTCAGCCCGAGATTTAGCACAGCTCCGAAATCTTCTGTCTAATGCTGAGTTAACCCTTGCCTATACCTCATGCTGCTGCTGCTCTCCTGCTATCTTATGCTCTCCCACTCGTTTTCATTCCTTCTATATCTGTATTAATTAAAGGGCTGGTTCACCTTTAAGCTTACTTTCAGTATGTTGCTAATGCTAAGCAACTTTTCAATTGGTCTTCATTATTTATTATGTTATAGTTTTTAAATTATTTGCCTTCTTCTTCTGACTCTTTCCCGCTTTCAAATGGGGGTCACTGACCCCATCTAAAAATCAAATGTACAGTAAGGCTACAAATGTATTGTTATTGCTACTTTTTATTCCTCATCTTTCTATTCAGGCCTCTCCTATTCATATTCCAGTCACTTATTCAAATCAATGCATGGTTGCTAGGGGAATTTGGTTTCTAGCAACTCGATGGCTGAAATTGCAAACTGGAGAGCTGCTGAATAAAAAGCTAAATAACTCAAAAACCACAAATAATAAAAAATGAAAACCAATTGCAAATATCACTCTCTACATCATATTAAAAGTTAACTCAAAGCTGAACAATCCCTGTAAGGATGGGAGCTGCCATATTGGTTTCATTAGTGAAGATCCTAAAATACTTTAGCAGCCATTATTGAGAAGTTAAGAGAAAATAAATGATATTTGTTAATGGGAGGAGGATGAGGAGGAGGAAGGTTAGCAGGTCAGGTCCAGGTGAGACAAGATGAGGGTAGAGCTTGTATGTTCCAGTATATCCCTTTCATAGTGTTCTTACTTGATCTGCTGCTCTATATCCTTCATATCCAGCGTCTTGGTCTGGTGTTTGTGAAACGCATCCATCTCCTCCTGGATTTGCTGCTGCTTCTTGTAATGTTCCTCCAGCCGAGTCTCATTGTCTTCTGTGATCTGTTTGCTCGGCCCACTGTCTCCAGACGCAAAGCTGATGCCCAACTTCTCCAGGAATTCCTGGTGCGTGAGGAAACCCTTCCCTTCCGGATCATACCTGCCAAAGTGCAATGATTGTAGTGAATAAAATAATGGCTCTTAATACCAATCATCATGTACCCCCTACTGTAAATGATAAGGATATTAGAAGTCACTGAGGGGTTGTTCTGTGACCATATAAAGGCACAAGGCTGTAGGCTGAGTTATACAGGGAACTCTGAGTATCACTCATGTATTATAAGGGATAATGTACCCCCTACTGTAAATGATAAGGATATTAGAAGTCACTGAGGGGTTGTTCTGTGACCATATAAAGGCACAAGGCTGCAGGCTGAGTTATACAGGGAACTCTGAGTATCACTCATGTATTATAAGGGATAATGTACCCCCTACTGTAAATGATAAGGATATTAGAAGTCACTGAGGGGTTGTTCTGTGACCATATAAAGGCACAAGGCGGCAGGCTGAGTTATACAGGGAACTCTGAGTATCACTCATGTATTATAAGGGATAATGTACCCCCTACTGTAAATGATAAGGATATTAGAAGTCACTGAGGGGTTGTTCTGTGACCATATAAAGACACAAGGCTACAGGCTGAGTTATACAGGGAACTCTGTAAGGATATTAGAAGTCACCTAGGATTTCAGCAGCCCTAAAGGTGGCCATACACAGGCAGATAAAGCTGCCGATATGGGTCGTTTGGACCGATTTGACAGCTTATCTGCCCGTGTATGGGGGCTTCCGACGGGTCTTCCCGATCGATATCTGGCCACGATATAGATCGGGAAGGTTGGATTTTTACCCGACCGACCCGTCGGAGCCGCTTGGCGCATCGTAACTCGATCGTTCGGCCATACGGCCGAATGCTCGAATTACCCCCGATATAGCCATGCAGTTTAGTGGCATATCGGGGAAAGATGTCGCAAAACGAGCGGATCTTTGAGTCTATGGCCACCTTTACACGCAAACCAAATCTTCTCTAAAACAAATGTGAAGCTAATTATGCCTGTGATGTCTTTATCTAGGTTAAAATGACTGTTCCACCAACAACTGCAATAATTGGATTCATTTTCTGATACTAATTGATTTAACAGGGTCTATTTAAAATATTTTAACATATGTTCAATGTTGGGTGGTTCAGTCAGGGCTCACAAGTGTATTCATCATGACCTGGTATTAATAGGGGATATTATGCAAATAGATACAGCCCACAGCACTTGGCTTTATCATAGCAGACTGGTCAGGTGCTGTCATGCTCCTCACAGTTTTGGGTGGCTTTTATGAATGCTATTAATGTGTAAGCAATTTTGCATTTATTGTAGCTCACCATGCATCTGAAATGATGACTGACACATTTACAGCACTGCATGTGGGCATGGCCTATGTCTGAATTGGCTAGCAGAGAACTTGGCTAAATGTGTATTCATTTTGACCATGAGCTGTAATGTCCTATCCCAGGCCATGATCGTAGCATTGCACATATTCATCTTGACGTCTAGTAGCTGAGGATTCTGGGATAGAGATACTGTAGCTAGACTGTGTGACAGTTGGGGATTCTGGGAGAAGAAGAGCTGAGGATTGTGGGATAGAGATACTGTAGCTAGACTGGGTGACAGTTGGGGATTCTGGGAGAAGACGAGCTGAGGATTCTGGGATAGAGATACTGTAGCTAGACTGTGTGACAGTTGGGGATTCTGGGAGAAGACGAGCTGAGGATTCTGGGATACAGATACTGTAGCTAGACTGTGTGACAGTTGGGGAATCTGGGAGAAGACGAGCTGAGGATTCTGGGATACAGAAACTGTAGCTAGACTGTGTGGCAGTTGGGGATTCTGGGAGAAGAAGAGCTTAGGATTCTGGGAAACAGGGAGACAGACTTACTGACTGATACAAAGGCACTGCCACATTGCTGTTCCGTCAGTGTCACTTACCTGTTCCAAAGCTTCTCAAATTCCTTGGGATGGATGGGAAGGTAAAATGTGAACAAGACGTTGCGCAGGTCTTTCTTCTGTATAATGCCGTTTCCTTCTCGGTCAATCTCACAGAATGTCTGTGGAACAAAAACACAGCATGGAAGCGGTCACAATAACCCCAAGCAGAGACTGACAGGCTGTGGGGATACAAGCGAGAGTGGCAGGAGGCATCTATGGATGAATTGTATCAATAAAAGTAGCAAATCCATATATTTGGCTGAATTGCACATTATCCTCTCAGCTGGGTGAAGGGAATCTGGCCCTTTGTGGGTTAATTAGTCCTAGAGAGGCTTCATTTACACTCTGTGACTGCCCATTGGATTTCTCTGATAAAAAGGGATAACTGGGGCAGGAGGGCAACAGATAGAGGTGAGGGTGGTACAAATTGCACCAGAAATCTCATACCTTGGCCATGTCGTGCCATCTGCCTTGAGCTTTAGTGACCAGATAGTAATGAGCTTGTTCACATGCCAGGTCTTCACACTCCACCGTCTGCTTTGGACTTTGGAAAAATACAATCTTCATTATTTCATATTATTCCACATGATCCCTGTATGCTGTGCCTATATCACTTGCAGCCCTCCAGCTGTCACATATTACCATTGCCAGTCTCCTCTAGGTGGCAGTTGCCTGTATAACCGCCTAGGTGATACACACACATTTGCACAAACACAAAAACTGTCAGAATCTAATGGTTCTGTGACAGGTTGATAAGCAAATAATAATGTACCAAACAACCAAACCACTCAATTACCGTTTATACCACCCCACCCTCCTGCGGGCAGCGCTAATGATGACTCTCTGGTGTTCAGTGAAGCTCATGGAATATACACACTGCAAAGGCAGGTAATTGAAAGAAAGAAATAATAGTTTGGCTCAATGAGGGTCTTTTGCTGATGGATTAGTGGAATTGATCAAAGCAGAGAAAGTGCCTGCAACTCAATTGTCAAGGAGTAGCAAGGACATACTCACAAGCACTGCATTAGTAGTCACTTGACTTTAATACATTACAGTAAAAAGGCTGTGGACAAGCAAATAAGCTGTTCCTGCTGAATTGTGCTTAGTACAGGGAATACCTATGCTGCCATAGTTTTATGGGACCTCTCTGTACAGACTATGAGCAAACTTAGGGACTGTTCCTGCTGAATTGTGCTTAGTACAGAGGAATACCTATGTACCATAGTTTTATGGGATCTCTCTGTACAGACTATGAACAAACTTAGGGACTGTTCCTGCTGAATTGTGCTTAGTACAGGGAATACCTATGCTGTCATAGTTTTATGTTATCTCTCTGTACAGACTATGAGCAAACTTAGGGGGCTGTTCCTGCTGAATTGTGCTTAGTACAGGGAATAACTATGTGCCATAGTTTTATGGGATCTCTCTGTACAGACTATGAGCAAACTTAGGGACTGTTCCTGCTGAATTGTGCTTAGTACAGGGAATACCTATGCTGTCATTGCTGCCATAGTTTTATGGGATCTCTCTGTACAGACTATGAGCAAACTTAGGGACTGTTCCTGCTGAATTGTGCTTAGTACAGGGAATACCTATGCTGCCATAGTTTTATGGGATCTCTCTGTACAGACTATGAGCAAACTTAGGGGACTGTTCCTGCTGAATTGTGCTTAGTACAGGGAATACCTATGTACCATAGTTTTATGGGATCTCTCTGTACAGACTATGAGCAAACTTAGGGACTGGTCCTGCTGAATTGTGCTTAGTACAGGGGAATACCTATGCTGCCATAGTTTTATGGGATCTCTCTGTACAGACTATGAGCAAACTTAGGGACTGTTCCTGCTGAATTGTGCTTAGTACAGGGAATGCCTATGTACCATAGTTTTATGGGATCTCTCTGTACAGACTATGAGCAAACTTAGGGACTGTTCCTGCTGAATTGTGCTTAGTACAGGGAATACCTATGTACCATAGTTTTATGGGATCTCTCTGTACAGACTATGAGCAAACTTAGGGACTGGTCCTGCTGAATTGTGCTTAGTACAGGGAATACCTATGCTGCCATAGTTTTATGGGATCTCTCTGTACAGACTATGAGCAAACTTAGGGACTGTTCCTGCTGAATTGTGCTTAGTACAGGGAATACCTATGTACCATAGTTTTATGGGATCTCTCTGTACAGACTATGAGCAAACTTAGGGGACTGTTCCTGCTGAATTGTGCTTAGTACAGAGGAATACCTATGCTGCCATAGTTTTATGGGATCTCTCTGTACAGACTATGAGTGAACTTAGGGGCTGTTCCTGCTGAATTGTGCTTAGTACTTATCACTTAACTAAGCCTCAGTATATGAATCTCACTGCGCTGTTACCCAATACCTGTAAGAGGACTGAAGCCAGGGTGGATACACAGGACTTTGTGGCTTCTGAAACAGATGTAGAAACTCGTTGTAGTTGAGGGTAGAAGACAAGTTGAGTCCCAGCAGACCCAGCAATCTTTCGAACTCCTGCGGTTTGATGATAAACATGAAACTATCCAGGAGGTTCCGGAAATCGTGCATCGTTATGAGACCGTCTCGGTTGCTGTCTATTTTGTAGAAGGCAGAGTACAGATCCTGAAGGAAAGAGGAGTTTGTTGCAGTTTGAGACATTCCATTTCATTTAGTTAGAGACGTTACCATATTGTTTAAGCAGACTAATCAGCTCCCGAGGCTGCACTTTACAGCCCATTTGTGCCCCACAAGAGATGCAGCGGGAAGTTAAGAAATATATAGAAAAAACAAATACCCCATATCCCTGTTGCAGTTTCTCCCGGAGCTGACCTAGGCAGTCCTCTGCTGACATGTAGTGGATCTTGGTGTCATTCACACGGTGGTTTGATCCGGTATCTAGAGTGGCTCCTGGTCCATTTCCAGGGGGGTCTGTAAATCCAAATGTGAATGAAATGTGTTACTGACAAGCTTTATTTACTAATACAGGGCACACACCAGAGTCATAGAAAAGAATGACCTACTCACTGGCAAAACTTCCTTCCTAGTGAGTTGCTCCATTGCTGCAAGGCCAATAGACTACAATTAAATATATTTGTGACTGTGCTGAAACCAGGGGTAGCAGAAAAGGTGTGTGTCTATGGTTCAATGGTAAATGGAACACTAGAAAACTAGGCACGTTCCTCTGCTGCCTTGGGCCTGGCACTAATGGGTTTTACAAGTTACAACCTCTAATATGGGACCCTCAATACCCTCATATGGTCTCAGCACAGCGTATGCCTTTGCATTCATAATTGGGACATTTCCAGAAGAATTAGGGTTACAGAATATGATACAATTATATTTCATGCCTGGCTTCTAAAATGAATTGTAAGGATCTGACTCTGCGTGAGCCCCTATAATGATTACGGGAATGTGTGGGTACCTGACTCGCACTGATTCCCCTTTAAAGTCGTGGTTCACCTTTAAGTAAACTTTTAGTATGCTATAGAATTCTAAGCAACTTTTCAATTGGTCTTCATTATTTATTTTTTATCGTTTTTGAATGAGTTTTCTTCTTCTGACTCTTTCCAGCTTTCAAATGGGGGTCACTGACCCCCATCTAAAAAACACCGCTCTGTAAGGCTTTGAATGTATTGTCAGTGCTACTTTTTATTCCTCATCTTTCTATTCTGGCCTCTCCTATTCATATTCCAGTCTCTTATTCAAATCAATGCATGGTTGCTAGGGTCATTTGGACCCTAGCAACCAGACAGCTGAAACTGCAGAGCTGCTGAATAAAACAAATAATATGAATGTAAAAACAAATAATAAAAAATGTAAAACCAATTGCAAATTGTCTCAGAATATTCCTCTCTACATCATACTAACAGTTCGTTTAAAGGTGAAGAATCCATTTAAAGGAAAACTATACCCCCAAAATGAACACTTAAGCAACAGATAGTTCACATCATATTAAGTGGCATTTTAACGAATCTTACTAAACTGCTATATATATTTATATTTTTGCCTCGAGAAACCATTTTGTGACAGTCTGTGTGCTGCCTCAGAGATCACCTGACCAGAAATACTGCAGCTCTAACTTTAACAGTAAGAGATCGGCTGACCAGAAATACTGCCAATCTAACTGTAACAGGAAGAGATCACCTGACCAGAAATACTGGAGCTCTAACTGTAACAGGAAGAGATCACCTGACCAGAAATACTGCAACTCTAACTGTAACAGGAAGAGATCACCTGACCAGAAATACTACAGCTCTAACTGTAACAGGAAGAGATCACCTGACCAGAAATACTGCAGCTCTAACTGTAACAGGAAGAGATAACCTGGCCAGAAATACTACAGCTTTAACTGTAACAGGAAGAGATCACCTGGCCAGAAATACTGCAGCTCTAACTGTAACAGGAAGAGATCGGCTGACCAGAAATACTGCCAATCTAACTGTAACAGGAAGAGATCACCTGACCAGAAATACTGCAGCTCTAACTGTAACAGGAAGAGATCACCTGACCAGAAATACTGCAGCTCTAACTGTTACAGGAAGAGATCACCTGACCAGAAATACTGCAGCGCTAACTGTAACAGGAAGAGATCACCTGACCAGAAATACTGCAGCTCTAACTGTAACAGGAAGAGATTGGCTGACCAGAAATACTGCAGCTCTAACTGTAACAGGAAGAGATGGGCTGACCAGAAATACTGCAGCTCTAACTGTAACAGGAAGAGATCACCTGACCAGAAATACTGCAGCTCTAACTGTTACAGGAAGAGATCACCTGACCAGAAATACTGCAGCGCTAACTGTAACAGGAAGAGATCACCTGACCAGAAATACTGCAGCTCTAACTGTAACAGGCAGAGATCGGCTGACCAGAAATACTGCCAATCTAACTGTAACAGGAAGAGATCACCTGACCAGAAATACTGCAGCTCTAACTGTAACAGGAAGAGATCACCTGACCAGAAATACTGCAGCTCTAACTGTTACAGGAAGAGATCACCTGACCAGAAATACTGCAGCGCTAACTGTAACAGGAAGAGATTGGCTGACCAGAAATACTGCAGCTCTAACTGTAACAGGAAGAGATGGGCTGACCAGAAATACTGCAGCTCTAACTGTAACAGGAAGAGATCACCTGACCAGAAACACTGCCAATCTAACTGTAACAGGAAGAGATCACCTGACCAGAAATACTGCAGCTCTAACTGTTACAGGAAGAGATCACCTGACCAGAAATACTGCAGCGCTAACTGTAACAGGAAGAGATCACCTGACCAGAAATACTGCAGCTCTAACTGTAACAGGAAGAGATCGGCTGACCAGAAATACTGCAGCTCTAACTGTAACAGGAAGAGATGGGCTGACCAGAAATACTGCAGCTCTAACTGTAACAGGAAGAGATCACCTGACCAGAAACACTGCCAATCTAACTGTAACAGGAAGAGATCACCTGACCAGAAATACTGCAGCTCTAACTGTAACAGGAAGAGATCACCTGACCAGAAATACTGCAGCTCTAACTGTAACAGGAAGAGATCACCTGACCAGAAATACTGCAGCTCTAACTGTAACAGGAAGAGATCACCTGACCAGAAATACTGCAGCTCTAACTGTAACAGGAAGAGATCACCTGACCAGAAATACTGCAGCGCTAACTGTAACAGGAAGAGATCACCTGACCAGAAATACTGCAGCTCTAACTGTAACAGGAAGAGATCACCTGACCAGAAATACTGCAGCTCTAACTGTAACAGGAAGAGATCACCTGACCAGAAATACTGCAGCTCTAACTGTAACAGGAAGAGATCACCTGACCAGAAATACTGCAGCGCTAACTGTAACAGGAAGAGATCACCTGACCAGAAATACTGCAGCTCTAACTGTAACAGGAAGAGATCACCTGACCAGAAATACTGCAGCTCTAACTGTAACAGGAAGAGATCACCTGACCAGAAATACTGCAGCTCTAACTGTAACAGGAAGAGATCACCTGACCAGAAATACTGCAGCGCTAACTGTAACAGGAAGAGATCACCTGACCAGAAATACTGCAGCTCTAACTGTAACAGGAAGAGATCACCTGACCAGAAATACTGCAGCTCTAACTGTAACAGGAAGAGATCACCGGACCAGAAATACTGCAGCTCTAACTGTAACAGGAAGAGATCACCGGACCAGAAATACTGCAGCTCTAACTGTAACAGGAAGAGATCACCCGACCAGAAATACTGCAGCTCTAACTGTAACAGGAAGAGATCACCCGACCAGAAATACTGCAGCTCTAACTGTAACAGGAAGAGATCACCTGACCAGAAATACTGCAGCTCTAACTGTAACAGGAAGAGATCACCTGACCAGAAATACTGCAGCTCTAACTGTAACAGGAAGAGATCACCTGACCAGAAATACTGCAGCTCTAACTGTAACAGGAAGAGATCACCCGACCAGAAATACTGCAGCTCTAACTGTAACAGGAAGAGATCACCCGACCAGAAATACTGCAGCTCTAACTGTAACAGGAAGAGATCACCTGACCAGAAATACTGCAGCTCTAACTGTAACAGGAAGAGATCACCTGACCAGAAATACTGCAGCTCTAACTGTAACAGGAAGAGATCACCTGACCAGAAATACTGCAGCTCTAACTGTAACAGGAAGAAGTGTTGAAGCAAAAGACACAATTCTGTCTGTTAATTGGCTCATGTGACATAACATGTATGGCTTGTTGGTATGTTTGTGTGCTCCGTGAATCATACAATCCCAGTGGGCGGCCCTTATTTTTTAAAATGGCAATTTTCTATTTATGATTACCCAATGGCACATACTACTAAAAAGTATATTATTATGAAAATGGTTTATTAACATGAAGCAGAGTTTTACATATGAGCTGTTTTATGCAATATCTTTTTATAGAGACCTACATTGTTTGGGGGGTATAGTTTTCCTTTAATAACAATTTCAGGAGCAAATACCTTCCAGCAATGAAACAAAGTCCAAGTAACTGAGCTCTTCTTTTGTGAATCCGAATTTCTCAGTGAGCCGCTTAAACTGATCTTCATCTAAGTGAATCTCGTGCTCCTGTAGAACCTGCCAGAATAGGAAGAAAGAATATAAATCCACATCCAGTGATCACAAATGTGTCATTACTATGAAGCCGACGCACATATAGTCAGGAGCACTCGGCTGCCGATTTACTGCACTCAGTGCGTGATTTAAAGCGCCGGCGTGTTAATGAGCAGGAAGGGAAACTCTCCCAGGGAATGAGGATTCTGTTGGAAATATTCCGCCGAAGGGAAGCGCAGAACTTTCTTTCTTTTAAAAAGTTTCGGAGGAGTCTCGTGGGTAACAGTGAGTTTGATGAGCGGTCTCTTGGGTAGGAACTGCCGCACTCACTCGCAAGTGACAGATGCAAATGGAATGAATTATTTAAAGAAAAGATTAAAATGACAAGTAAAGGGGCCGTGGGAGTGCGGAATGTCTGCACAGCTGAATGCGACTCTATAGATAAAGATATCAGTGTTTCTCTTTTCTAACCCAGAACTCACTGTTTCTATCTGCAAGGAGTGTGTATGTTCTTCCTATGTCTGCGTGCGGGTTCCCTCCCAATACACCTTAATACATACAGGCAGGTCTCCTTGTAAGTACTCCTTGATACTACTAATTAGCAGAAGCCTAAATGAGAGGCTTAATCAATAAGTTTGTGTTTATTTTAATGCAGCAAGTGATTAGTGGTCTTACCCTCCTTGCCCTGCTACAAGCGCAGGAAAGGTAATCGGTTATTCTCTAAACTCTAATAAAGCGCATTCATGCACTAATTAAGTGCACTCAGTAGAGAGGTAGTAATGAGTAAATGTATAGTGTACAGCCGTTAATTACACCGCTGATATCATATAAATCATTCCTGGCTCTGGGGCTACAAGACGTGCGAATGGAACCCGGCACTCTCATTTACACGATCACGCTGCTCTCATTGTGCGAGAAGACTCAGAGCATTGTGGGATTAGCACCCTGAGCCAAGACTGCACTAATGATACAGCTCACAATGAAATGGATATGACAATGAGATGTAACTAAGGGTGCTGGGAGTAGCTACCTGTTCACACGCTCTAATTGGATTATTATAGGGAGGGGGCACCAGTGATAGAGGAGGAAACTGTAGGATAGGGTATCATGTAAATGCTGAGCTGCTAATATACAGGCATTTTAGCAGGCAGCCAATCAGATTGCTTGTTCAAGGAACTATTTAATGATCTGGATGCATCTATTTGTAATTAAATACAACAATTATTACCAATATGTAGCTGGCAGACAGGGAAACAGTAAAAGTACAGCTACTTATTAACACTTACTTTCCTGAAGTCCTTCTTACTGATGCACCCATTGTGCTGCTTGGCGAGGGCCAAAAAGCTCTCCTTGGGGGAGAATTCCTGCCTGATCATACAGTCCTTCAGCTTCTTCATCACCTCCTCCACTGGCATCTTCCTCACCAGCTGTGTGGCCTGACTCTCAATCTCTTTCATCCTAATGCCAAGCACAGGCAAGTTGGTATATGTGGGGTGGCATTTATACACAGGCACCCCTCCCTCCCCATCTCAATATCATTTCATTCAATTTAAGCAACTTCCCATACCGGCCAGACAGATCCTCCTGCCTCAGCTCCTCTCGTAACTGGCTTCCATCTGCAATCTCAGTGCTCACCCCATTGAAGTCACCAACAGCAGAAGTACAGACTCCCACATTGCGCAGAAAGTCCATGTATGAGATAGATCCATTAGAACCATCATTATATTGCTCACACATTCTACGGAGAACACAGGATTATTTTTCAAAAACTTGTTTAAAGAAGAAATTGTGTGTTAATCATTATCCCTGAAAAATATGGGGACATTTTTGGGCTTCTACCTGCTATGTCTTTCTCCTGAAATTAAATACAGGGGAAGATTATATAACATAGAGTATAAATGACTTTAGAACAGTGGTTCTTAGATCTTCTTCTTCAATTGGAGCCCAACTTTTGTTTGGGGCCCCCCTTAGCTCATAACAAGGTTACAGATATATAGAAACATTGGGGTAACAGTCACCCTGCTATAGTTCCAGGGGTACCCAGGGTACAAATAATCACTCACCCCAAATCTCCCCCTAACTGGCCTTCAGGCTGGGCCCCCTTAGCTCATAACAAGGTTACAGATATATAGAAACATTGGGGTAACAGTCACCCTGCTACAGTTCCAGGGGTACCCAGGGTACAAATAAACACTCACCCCAAATCTCCCCCTAACTGACCTTCAGACTGGGCCCCCTTAGCTCATAACAAGGTTAGAGATGTATAGAAACATTGGGGTAACAGTCACCCTGCTATAGTTTCAGGGGTACCCAGGGCACAAATAAGCACTCACCCAAATCTCCCCCTAACTGACCTTCAGACTGGGCCCCCTTAGCTCATAACAAGGTTACAGATATATAGAAACATTGGGGTAACAGTCACCCTGCTATAGTTCCAGGGGTACCCAGGGCACAAATAAGCACTCACCCCAAATCTCCCCCTAACTGGCCTTCAGACTGGGCCCCCTTAGCTCATAACAAGGTTACAGATATACAGAAACACTGGGGTGTCACCCTGCTATAGTTCCAGGGGTACCCAGGGTACAAATAAACACTCACCCCAAATCTCCCCCTAACTGGTCTTCAGACTGGGCCCCCTTAGCTCATAACAAGGTTACAGATATACAGAAACACTGGGGTGTCACCCTGCTATAGTTCCAGGGGTACCCAGGGTACAAATAAACACTCACCCCAAATCTCCCCCTAACTGGCCTTCAGACTGGGCCCCCTTAGCTCATAACAAGGTTACAGATATACAGAAACACTGGGGTGTCACCCTGCTATAGTTCCAGGGGTACCCAGGGTACAAATAAACACTCACCCCAAATCCCCCCCTAACTGACCTTCAGACTGGGCCCCCTTAGCTCATAACAAGGTTACAGATATATAGAAACATTGGGGTGTCACCTTGCTATAGTTCCAGGGGTACCCAGGGTACAAATAAACACTCACCCCAAATCTCCCCCTAACTGACCTTCAGACTGGGCCCCCTTAGCTCATAACAAGGTTACAGATATATAGAAACATTGGGGTGTCACCCTGCTATAGTTCCAGGGGTACCCAGGGCACAAATAATCACTCACCCCATATCTCCCCCTAACTGGCCTTCAGACTGGGCCCCCTTAGCTCATAACAAGGTTACAGATATACAGAAACACTGGGGTGTCACCCTGCTATAGTTCCAGGGGTACCCAGGGTACAAATAAACACTCACCCCAAATCTCCCCCTAATTGACCTTCAGTTCATCCGATGTTTCACTAAAGCTTAAATGACCTGAGATTTCAGGTGTATTTTATACTGGATCAAGTTCAATACTAATAAGGGGCGCAAACCTACATGTCATAGTGCTTGTCAGACAGAGGGGGGCAGAACAACTGCAAGATCCTTTTAAACTGCTCCTTATCCACAAGGCCGGATCCTTCGCTGTCACAGGACTTTATTGCTTTAGAGAAGTTAGCCCAATTGTGTTCAATCTTCTCACACAGAATGTTCCCCATCTAGTGAAATATGGAAGAGAATATTGTTATGGTGGAACAGGTTATATATATACAGTATATATATATATACACAGATTCAAAGTCTTAGCGCACACCATCCATTAGTAACTTCTATATATATATATATATATATATATATATATATATATATATAGATATAGATATATATATATATATATATATATTATATATATATATATATATATATATATATATATAAGCTTTTGGCACACTCAGCCCTGCATTCTGCTCTGTGTCATTGTACCAGGCACCCAGGGGCACTGGCTCATAAGATTTGGAGAATTATGCTTTTGAGTCAAATCATGGTTGCTCCTGCCAACATTGGGAAACTGCAACTCCCAGCATACCCTCACTAGCTTGTCAAAGGGTGGTGCTGGGAGTTACAGTTATGCAGCAGCTGGGGACCATCTACAGTATATCCTTGCTATAGATCGCCATAAGAAATTAGTGACAGTTTATCTGGTTGCAATGCCATCAAAAACTTCAGGAAAGTAGGAAACAATCTCTGTGTTTTCCACTGAGAGTTTTATTGCCATTTTCCCACATCCTGAAATTTATGACAGTTTTTTGTTGTTGTTGTTGCACGACGTTCTCAGCTAAAAGCACCTTCCGCCTCCCGAATCCATTCCCGACCGAGGGACGTAAAAGCAAGAAGCGCCTGGCTGACTAAATTAATTCTTATTTAATGGCTCCTCGTCTGGCTGCTTTGCCCAAGGTAGAAGGCTCCGCTAGGTTGTTAAGAGGATACGACAACATTGCGCTGCAATTTACATAAAAACGTGCTGCTCATTTGCATAGCAATGATTAACACATGTTAATGTTGGAGCTTTCACATTCTGAGGCTGGAGGATGTAGGAAGAGAGAAAACCAAAATATGCATTCAAAAACAGACATTAAAGGTCCAGACCCAATTATATGTTTAAATAATAAACTGGGTTTACAAACTTTGTGCCAGAGCTTGCCAAGTCCCACTTGGCTAGAGAAGCTGCCATGTTTCCCAGCAACTGTCCAATGACAAGCACTGACACAAATACATTGAGTGTGTAACTGCTACACCAGACACCTAGTGTATAGCTACAGGCAGAGGTGCAGAGAGAAGAGGAGAAGCTCTTACCTTTTCCCACTCCAGCATTACAGGCATCTCCTTTACTGGGTTCCTCAAGTTATGGAGCCATTTATGGCCTGACTGAATAAACAGAAGAAAAGAAGAGAATGTTATACAGATAGCTAGAATCTCAGCTGCCATAAAGCAGGACAGGACTGCTGCTTACAATGGGGATCAGATAGGATCTGTGCAGCCACTGGGACAGAATGTTCTGTTATACAGATAGCTAGAATCTCAGCTGCCATAAAGCAGGACAGGACTGCTGCTTACAATGGGGATCAGATAGGATCTGTGCAGCCACTGGGACAGAATGTTCTGTTATACAGATAGCTAGAATCTCAGCTGCCATAAAGCAGGACAGGACTGCTGCTTACAATGGGGATCAGATAGGATCTGTGCAGCCACTGGGACAGAATGTTCTGTTATACAGATAGCTAGAATCTCAGCTGCCATAAAGCAGGACAGGACTGCTGTTTCTTATAACCAGTTTTTATTTGCAACTGAATCAGATCTGTCTGCAACTTGCTTTAGTCCATCTAGTTTATTAAACACGAGGAAGCTGAGAGTTAGTTTTGCTTCTCATCACTGAGCTGATGACAATGTGTCCCATACACGAGGGGGCAACAGACTCACAACAGACTCTTTTTCTTCAAACAAGTCGAGGAACTGGTGGTAACTGATGAAGCCGGTGTGCTGTGGATCAAGGATAATCATGAGCTCCTTAAACTGAGCGTCTGTGACGCGAAACATCATGCAGTCCACAATTCGGCGCAATTCCTTCCTGCTGATCTTTCCTTTACGCCCCTAATAAAATAAAAGCGTTGGGTTTGTGAGGAATTAAAATTACATAGTTGATGAGAGGGATTATTTTATGCAGATAAAAAATGAACCGATCACGTCTGTATCTTTGCAATTGCTCCATCTGTACGTACCCCTCTCTCAGGATTGGCTTTGACTCTATTATCAACCCCAATGATCAATGAGATTATAATATGAATACACAATAACATGGACCTACCTCATCCAGAACCAGAAAGGCCTGTTTCAGGGAAGGGTAGGAGTCCTGGAAATGCCTCTGAAGCTTCTGAACGATGTGCTCACTGGAGACCACTGGAATTTCCCCTCTCACTGTATTAGCTCTAAGGGAAAGGGAGGATGTGTTTAGCACATAATCTTCATGCACTGTTATACAATCTGTTATCCAAAAATATACAACAATACAAAAATGTGACCCAAAAACCCAGTGCATAATGGGCCAGTATATCCCCTACGCTGCACTGAACCGGCACATAGACAGTAAAGTTGGAAAAATGACTATGAGCTGGCCCAGAACCGTGCAAGGGATCCTTACCAAAATCAAAGATGGCAGCACAGGTTAACAAATACCATTGCTGTAGGACATACCTCGGTACTTACCTATGGTTTGGTTTTATAGGGATGGTTTGGCCATTTGCCCTAATCTCCTGCCCTTGGAATCTCCTCAGGAACTGCTCCCAGGCAATTCTGTCGTGGGATTTGAAGGCCAATCTGGGAGAGAGGCAAAAAAGATGGCTGACAGCTAACGTGACTGTGGGTGCAGTATTTTATTTTAGGGGGGATACTCAGAAACACATTATTGCAAGCGAAAAACTTTAAAATGTGTTTAGATTATCCCAGAATGTCATGTACAATAATATAGAATCGTTTAAAGACTCAATGGGAGTTACAGTATGTAATAAAAGCCACTAAGTTTGCCCAGATGCAGTAACCCATAGCAACCAATCAGCACGTAGCATTTACTATGCCTAAGGCATAGAGGAGGGGCAGACAATATTTGATTGACAGCTGAGATTTTTAAACGAGTTTGCAACAGCTTTGAATGCTTTAATAAAAAATAGAAATTGGATTTCATGTTTAATTTGAAAAGGACTTTTATTATACAGCTTTTTGTGTCTGGGTGACAGTTCCACTTTAAAAGCAAACATCTTATTGGTTGCTATGGGTTACTGCTCCTGGGCTTTAAACTTTTTAACTTTTAATTACATATGGGGGGTAGGACCCATGTAGTGCAGGAGGTTTTACCATTTTATATGACGTTGGCACCACCATACCCCGAGAAATAACATCATGACACTTACCTGCTCATTAACTTGTGGAAGGTTCCATTTGGTAGCGGGAAGATAAAGTTATTAATGACCGACTGCAAGGCCTCCGCCGATACATATCCAGAGTTGGATTCATCAAACGCTCTGAAAGCCTTCACAAGATTAGGGTACGAGGCGGAGATCTGCAGGGAAACACAAAAATCAGAGTTAGGGAACTGACATTTTGTTCATGAAGCAGCAGGAATGGTCGGTGTGTAATGGACTAATCAATAAATAGCCACAAAGAGAATCCTCCAATGCTCAGTGCTGAAATTACATTGGGAGAAGTGGGAAGTGGAATGAAAGATTTTTATGAAAGTGAAGGTACTGGCAGATACAGTAGATAGATTTAAAGGGGTTGTTCACCTTTGAGTTAACTGTTAATATGATGTAGAGAGGGATATTCTGAGACAATTTGTAATTGGTTTTAATGTTTTATTATTTGTGGTTTTTGACTTATTTAGCTTTTTATTCAGCAGCTCTCCAGTTTGAAATTTCAGCCGTCTGGTTGCTAGAGTCCAAATTCCCCTAGCAACCATGCATTAATTTGAATAAGAGACTTGAATATGAATAGGAGAGGCCTGAATAGAGTAATACAAAGTAGCAATGACACTAAGGGGGGTATTATGCTCTGAATATCCGAAATTCAAATAATCTCGAGGTCCTGTATAAGGGGGAGGACTCAGTGTCTGCACTGCTGTCCGTACGGATATCCAATAATTTCAGGGATTTTGGACCAAAAACTCAGAGAAATTGGTAGTATTTGCAGAAAAGTACGAAAAATTCGTAATTTCTGGGCAAAGCTCCGAATTTATCGGATTTTTTCAGGCTTTTATTAATGATGAATAAGGTCCATTCGGAGAGTCAGAGTTGATCAGATTTTTATGTTAGAAATACTTCAAAAAGTGCAGACCTTGATAAATAACCCCCCAAACAGCCTTAAAGAGCATTTGTACTTATATGGAGTCAGTGACCCCCCTTTGAAAGCTGGAAAGAGACAGAAGAAAAAGGCAATTCAATTAAAAAAAACTATAAAGAATAAATAATGAAGAAACACTGTTTAGAATTGGCCATTCTATAACATATGTAAAGTTAACTTAAAGGATAAGTAAAGCTTTAAAATAAGTGAATGTAAAATCGATCATTCTAAGCATTTTTGTCATTTACATTCATTATTTATTTTCTTTTTATTCCAAGATATTAAGAGATACATGTGCTGTTAATATGAATGAATTTTGTTCCAACAGCGCCACCTGCTGGTCAGTTTCCCACCAGTCTGACCACCAAGTAGTCAAGGAAGTTGTCAGGAGAAAGAAAGAGGCTGATGTTCTTCTGCTTAGGAAAACAATTAGAAACCTTTCTCACATCTTTCCTAAGCAGAAAAACATCAGCCTCTTTCTTTCTCCTCAGGGGCGTAACTATAGAGGAAGCAGACCCTGTGGCTGCAGGGGGGCCCAAGTAGTTATAAGGGCCCCATCAGGCTCTAATTCATATACCATTTCAATAAATATTGGTTAAACAGGACAACCTCTGGCTATGTTGGGGGCCCTAAAATTAGTTTGCTGTGGGGCCCAGTAATATCTAGTTATGCCACTGTTTCTCCTGACAACTTCCTTGACTACTTGGTAGTCAGACTGGTCAGAAACTAACCAGCAGGTGGCGCTGTTGGAACAAAATTCATTCATATTAACAGCACATGTATCTCTTAATATCTTGGAATAAAAACACAATAAATAATGAATGTAAATGACAAAAGTGCTTCAAATAACACTCTAATCGATTTTACATTCCCTTTTTTTAAAGGTTTACTTATCCTTTAAAGATGAACCACCTTGCTGTAAACCAGCTACAATGCAGAGAGCACAGGGATGAGTAGCCGGATCCACCATGCTCTGGGCAAGTGGGTCACCAAAGTTGAAATCATCCCTCATGATACTGGGGCACAGCTCCCCAGTATACTTTAAAGGGGAAGTGCACCTTCATATGGTTTATGGACAATACTAAGCAACTTGTGTCCTGTGTTGACTCGTCAGGAAGCTCCTTCTGAAAAGAGACGTTTATCCCCGAAATGAAACAGCTATTTTCATTTATCCATGTTAAAGTCTATTTCTCGAAATTGAAATAAAAGGCTGAAATAAAGAAATGGTTTTTTTTTTGATGATATCCCAATTAAGTGCCACACCATTTCCCTAGACGCGGTGGGGGGGTACAGCAGCCGTAACCATGGTAACAGGGGATCCAAATGATTGTGGGTATTTTTCCCTTTATAATGAAAACCATATTGTTGTACAATCTGTCAGTGAGTTCGGACGCTTCTCCTTGTTAGTGTCTCTTTATTTATATAGTTAATGCGGAGCCATGGTCTCGAGGAACATCGGGAACATATGGAAGCGAAGACGCAAAAGTGCAGGTTATTTTACTGGTTAACCCTTTAGACGCCAGTTGTTGCCATTATAAGTATTCAGTGTGGGTTGATGACTACTATCAGCCTCGCAGAATTTACCAGCAGAACCAATATCTATCACTGGGTAAACTTGTATTATCCAAATGATAACGACTTTTGCTTTTACGAACTTCTACCTTTTTCCGGAGCGCCGCTAGTATGTCATCCATGGTGTAATCCTCCGAGCTTAACTCTTTGAGGGGTGTGGGGGGTTTCCAGTTCTTCTCTTTTAGCTGCTCCAGCTGAACGCCCTCCCAGTTCAGAGCTGTTGATAATAATAATAATAGTAGTAATATAGTGAATAAAGTACCCCCTCTTGTAAATTATAAGGATATTATAAGTTACCATAGAAAACATAGGAAAAGCATTTTTATACAGGTCATGGAACTCCAAGGTAACTTCTAATATCCTCATATTTTGAAACAGGGGGTACTTTATATTTACAATACACAAGTTTCAGTGACTCTTGTGATAGAAATGACATCACTACTCACCGTTTATAACTGATGACATCACTAGTCACCTTTTATAAGGTTATAACATATAATTGACAAGATATTCATGGCTTTTATGTATTATAATGATATAAGAAGAAGCTGAAATGCCTATTCACAGGATATCTGCGGTTGGAGGGAGCCGCATAGGAAGCAGCTGGCGTGAGAAGTAATACCCAGTCGGGTCATTTACATATATGCAAATGAGGGGTATGTGCATCCAGCAGAATGAAACGTTACAGTAAGGAAAGAAGCTAAATAAAGCTCTTGCTCTGTTCCTATGAAAGGACATGCAAATATGGATTTCATTCTAAAACTGCAGCTTCTTCTACTTGTACCAATCTGATTTACATTCAAATCTAATTTGGATTGAACCCTGGCATAAATCCCATCACGATGTCCCTGTCAAATAATCCCAAATAAATTCAGCGCTTGAAAGGGATCTAAACATTGACTGGTGCTCAACCAAACTTACTCGACTGCAAATCTCAGCATATTTAATAATGAAGGGCTAAGGCATGCTGGGAAATGTAGTTTATCAACATTGAGGTTGTATACTTACATCCACATTCCACATAAAAGCTTTTACACAATTCTTCAAGGACCGAGGCCCCATTGGAAGGCAAAATAATGAGCATCTTATCAAAAATGGAGGCAGCCCAGGAGCAGAAAGTACAAATATTCGGGGGTCTGTATCTGGATAAGTATGGGGGGGGGGGGGAGGGTTTGGAGCAAAAAGCCTGGTTTTAGCAGTCTAAAACTGCTTATAGATCAAAAAGTGTTTAAAATGAAAGATACATGTAAACTTCAAATGTGTCCAGTGATTCAACCTGATTAAATTTACATCAATTCACATTTTGGGTTTAGATTTAAAGGAGAAGGAAGGTAAGAAGGGAAGGGAAGAAGGTAAGCTTTACCAGAAAGGTCTATATAAATATACCAGTAAACCCTCAAAGTAATGCTGCTCTGAGTCCTCTGTCAAAAGAAACAGCACATTTCTTCCCTTCTATTGTGTACTCATGGGCTTCTGTATCAGACTTCCTGTTTTCAGCTTAAACCTCCAGGGCTAGGGCTTGAGCATGCTCAGTTTGTTCCTCTCTCCTTCTATTGTGTACTCATGGGCTTCTGTATCAGACTTCCTGTTTTCAGGTTAAACCTCCAGGGCTAGGGCTTGAGCATGCTCAGTTTGTTCCTCTCTCCTTCTATTGTGTACTCATGGGCTTCTGTATCAGACTAACTGTTTTCAGCTTAAACCTCCAGGGCTAGGGCTTGAGCATGCTCAGTTTGTTCCTCTCTCCTTCTATTGTGTACTCATGGGCTTCTGTATCAGACTTCCTGTTTTCAGGTTAAACCTCCAGGGCTAGGGCTTGAGCATGCTCAGTTTGCATCTCCCCTCCCTCCCTCTCTGCTGTAATCTGAGCCCAGAGCTATGAGTGAGCAGGGAGAGACTCAGGCAGGAAGTGATGCCACACCAAGCTAATATGGCAGCTGCTATCCTAAACATGCAGAGAGCTTCTAGAGTTGGTTACTCAGGTATGGTTTAAGCATTCTGCAGAATAAATATAGTGTTATAGCTTGTACTATTGTGGCTAATCTATTGCTTCAATAGCTTTCCTTCTTGTTTAACCAAGGTCTGTATTTCGAAAACAAATTCCAGCGCTCCTGCGTGTACGATACTAACCAGCACAGCATGCATAGAAGCGTCAGGGAAAAAATATATATAACTGCGCAGATAAAAAGAAATATTCCAGTCCATCAACACTTACTGTTTGCCATGGGAGCTGCAGCCCTGCATCCATTGAATGTAGCAAAGAGAGAAAGGGAATATAGGCAGGTTACAGGCAGATACACAGGGGGTGCAATATGGCTGAAAGTTTGCACACAATCCCTGCAGCCTCTATGTGCTGCTTTGCTCCCATCATCCCCTTGATACAGTGACTACTTGCACCCACTTGCAGCTCTTTTGGTTTCCACTGATTGGTTACCAGGCAGTGACCAATCAGAGACTTGAGGGGGGGGGGACACATGGGACATAACTGTTGCTTTTGAATCTGAGCTGAATGTTGAGGATCAATTACAAACTCACTGAACAGTTATGTCCCATGTTGCCCCCCTTATAGTCACTGACTAACTCAGAGTTAGAGAGCTGAAAAGCAGGAAGTAGTGTTCTGGCTATTATGTTACACATCCACTCACTCCAGCCTTTATACATTACATTTTTGCCTAACTAACTATATTAGATACATTTTTTATTTTGCACAGCCTGTCTATTTACCCAGTTTTTATTTTGATACTGAACTGTTCCTTTGAGTATAATTCTTGCTTAAGCCGCAGTTCCAGTAAGCGACTCACTAACGAGTGTCAGCCCTACACTCCTTACCACTAGCCACATTCTCTGCCACGGGCTTGTTGTGAAGTTCCGCGTTAATGCCGAGGTTTCGCAGAAGTTCTTTGTAGTCGAGCGTATTCTTTTTGCCTATACAATGTCGATTCCACATCCTGAAAGCACAAAGGGAATCGAATAAGAGCATATTAAAAAAAAAACGCTGACTTTGTGCGATCACAGCAGTTATGGGGATTTAGACGAATATCCCATGGAGGAAATGAATGTCTCCTAGAAATCGATCCCATTTCTGGGTCAAATGGGAAACAATGAGACATGACAGTTACAAGTAGCAGTGACTTACTGTGTGTTGTGGTATCATTCTTAGGGTTACACAACCCACATTGTCTTGATTGACTCTAATGTTGGCCATACACACACTGACCCACAAGGAACACCAGCCGCTTGCCTGGACTCCTCTTGACTCGACCAATGGAAATGCCCATATACTTATAAATAGGTATATGGCACTTTTCTAATGACTTCATTTGGGCTGAGAAGCCCCAGTACCAGAGCTGATATGTTTTCTATTCAAGTAAACAGGATCCGAAAGCTTTTGGGGAATATATTTGCATTGTATTATTGTGCCGGTTCCCTTTTCCTCTCCGTTTCTTTATCCCCCTGTTTATTGCGGCAATGAAAGTAAACGCATTTACACTTTTTATTGTTTTTTTTCTTTATTTGGGTGGCGGGCCAGCTTCTACATGTTCAAAGGGGGGGGGGGGATAGCTGCTGAGCAATTTATTACCCTCCCGCTTGCCTTAAACTCCTCGCAATGTTTTGTTTAGTAGTTTAATTGAAAACTGCGCAGCCGTTTTGTAATTTACTGTTTATGAGATTTTGGAACGGATACAAATTCAATTTAGGGAGTTTTGAAATGGCTCAGAAAAACGCTAGGTTTACTGTCAAATAAAACACTGCGCCGGGTTATTGCCTTCCTAATTTCACTGCGCCGATGGGATTTTGGCCGGGGGAACGTGCTGCTGGAGACAGGCGTTTGCCTTTTATTGAATGAACCTACACAATTGTGTTCAGCGGCTGCACTGACCGGGATTCCTCACACAGAGCAAGTCTTATGCCTTAAGGTGGCCATACATGGATAGATCTCCTTGAGGTGGGCAATATCGGGCCGATCCGATCGTGGGCCCTAGGGCCCAACGATCGGATCCTAGCATTCGCAAACGGGCGGTCGGATCGCGGGACCGCATCAACGAACAGATGCGGCCGCGATCCGACGGGATTTTTAAACCCATCCGATCGAGATCTGGCCGACTTTCGGCCAGATCTCGATCGGGGAAGCCCGTCGGGGGCCCCCATACACGGGCCAATAAGCTGCCGACACAGTCTGTCCGTGTATGGCCACCTTTATACAGTTAGGTCCATAAATATTTGGACAGAGACAACTTTTTTTTCTAATTTTGGTTCTGTACATGACCACAATGAATTTTAAATGAAACTCAGATGCAGTTGAACTGCAGACTTTCAGCTTTAATTCGGTGGGTTGAACAAAAAGATTGTATAAAAATGTGAGGAATGAAATGAATCCCTTCATTTCAGGGATTGGATCATTGACTCAAAGATTATTTCATGGGCAGGTGGGGGCAATTCCTTGGTTATGTCATTATCAATGAAGCAGATAAAAGCCCTGGAGTTGATTTGAGGGGGGGGTGTATGTGGAACAGACAAAGGAGCTCTCCATGCAGGTGAAACAAGTCCTCCTTAAGCTGCAAAAACAGAAAAAACCCATCCGAGAAATTGCTCCAATATTAGGAGAGGCAAAATCTCATGGTGAGAAAGAAAGAAATCGGTGAACTCAGCAACACAAAAAGACCTGGACGTCCAGGGAAGACAACAGTGGTGGATGATCTCAGAATCATTTCCATGGGGAAGAGAAAGCCCTTCACAAGAGCCAAACAAGTGAAGAACAGTCTCCAGGAGGCAGAGTCTCCATATCCAAGTCTACCATAAAGAGAAGACTGTATGAAAGTAAATACAGAGGGGGCACTGCAAGGTACAAGCCACTCATAAGCATCAACAATACAAAGGCTACATTGAAAAAAACATCTAAAAAATCCAGCACAGTTGTGGAAAAACATTCTTTGGACAGATGAAACCAAGATGAAGCTCTAGCAGAATGATGGCAAGAGTAAAAAAGTCTGGAGAAGACTTGGGAAGAGCTGATGATCCAAAGCATAGCACAGTTGTGTATAAAACATTTGGGGGGCAGTGTGATGGGCGTGATTGGCTGCCAGTGGGACACTAGTGTTTATCCATCATGTGACACAGAAGCACAAGAATGAATTGTGAGCTCTTCAGAGACACTGTCTGCTCAAATCCAGCTAAATGCACTCACATTGATTGGGAGGCGTCTCATAATGAGCCAAAACATAGAGCCAAAGCAACCCAGGAGTTTATTAAAGCAAAGAAGTGGAATATTCACCTGATGTGAAGCCAATTGAGCTGCATTTCACTTGTTGAAGACTAAACGTGGGACAGAAAGGCCACAAACAAAGAGCAAGTGAAAGAAGCGGCTGCAGTAAAGGCCTGGCAGAGCATTAAACAGGAGCAAAGCCACAATCTGCTGATGTCCATGAGTTCAACACTTCAGCCTGTCATTGCAGCAAAGGCTTTTCCACCAACTATTAGACATGAACATTTCATTTGCACTTTCCAAATTGCCTCGACTCACTTTTCGAATTCCGCCGTCTTCATCTTGAAGCAGTAGTTCTCCAGGATCCGCCGCAGTTCCTGCTTCTGGATTTGCCCGTTCTGGTTGTAGTCGAAAAGCCGACAGGATCGAACCACGTTTTTCAGGTTCTTGGAGATCTGGGAGTGAAAGAAAAAAACAGGGTGGTTTGAAACAAAATGTAACAAACTGAACCCCCCCCCCCCGCAAAATGATTGCTTTGTGCCATGCTATAGTGTGTGTCCTTCAGTGTTGCATGGGATTAGGTAGTGCTGATAGAAAAGCCTCAAGCTTTGGGTAAGTAATGATCCCGAAAATCCACCAGCCAGTCCTACCCTATCACATGGTACTACCCTGTCAGATACAACCAATTTACTCTTGACATTCCCTAATTGTTGCCTGTGCACCTTCTTATTGTTTGATAGTAATTCCTGATCCTAAAGGCTACCGTACGCTTCCTTCCCTTGAACTGCTGCCTGGGGGGAATAGTAGGCAAAGTATCATTACCAGCCTTGAACTGCTGCCTTGGAGAAATCATAAGCAATCAATCTTTCCTAACCTTGAGCTGTTGCCTGTAGCAAATATTATACAGCATGCCCTTTTCTATGCCTGAACTGTTGTCCCTGGTGAATAGTATACAAAACATCATTATATACGCCACTGTCTGCGTATATACCTTACTGTCTGCGTATACATACCCTACTGTCTGCGTATATATACCCTACTGTCTGCGCATGTACCCCTCTGTCTGCGTATGTACCCCACTGTGACAGTGGGGTATATACGCAGACAGTGGGGTACATACGCAGACAGTGGGGTATATATACGCAGACAGTAGCACTGTCTGCGTATATATACCCCACTGTCTGCGTATATATACCCCACTGTCTGCGCATTTACCCCACTGTCTGCGTATATACCCCACTGTCTGCGTATATACCCCACTGTCTGCGTATATATACCCCACTGTCTGCGTATATATACCCCACTGTCTGCGTATATACCCCACTGTCTGCGTATATACCTTACTGTCTGCGTATATATCTCACTGTCTGCGTATATACCCCACTGTCTGCGTATATACCCCACTGTCTGGGTATATACCCCACTGTCTGCGTATATACCTTACTGTCTGCGTATATACCTTACTGTCTGTGTATATATCTCACTGTCTGCGTATATACCCCACTGTCTGCGTATATACCCCACTGTCTGCGTATATACCTTACTGTCTGCGTATATATCTCACTGTCTGCGTATATACCCCACTGTCTGCGTATATACCCCACTGTCTGTGTATATATACCCCACTGTCTGTGTATATACCTTCTGTCTGCATATATACCCCACTGTCTGTGTATATACCTTCTGTCTGCATATATACCTTACTGTCTGCGTATATATCTCACTGTCTGCATATATAGTAACTGCCAGGCAAGGATTAATATCAGGGGTCACAGACCCACAAGGGTCAGCTGATGGAGAGGACATAATGAAGATGTGACAGGTTGTGCCATGAGATCCCTGGCAGCGAACCAGGGTTTTTTAATCTCAGCCAAACCTCCGCCCGGTTCATTTTCCTAATTGTTACTTTTTGTTCCTTTTTAATTTTTCTCCCTTGGAATTGTCATTGTCTGGGAAGGGAGAGAAAGGGGAAGCCACAGATGAACAGATACCAAGAGATATTCGATACTAAATGAACTGGAACGCAATGGGCATGGAGCCGGGCACGCTGGTGAGGATTGGCTGCGTTCCTGTGCGAGTGCACTCTAACTTGTCTCTCTCTACTGATTCCATCTGTTTGCACTCTGCAGAATATTGGCCTCCTGCTGCGCAACATTTCCTATTTACCAGCTGGTAGCGCTGGAAGCCCTCCAGCCTTGGCCCAATGCCTAGAAACACAAATGCCATTCAAAACTTGGAGCATCTTCTGCTTTTAATTAACTTTGCTGTCCACTATAGAGGGCTGGCGTGCTCTTTAATTAGTGCCGGATCTGTAGGAATGGAGGCAAGGCCGGCCAATCAGCAGCCCTCTGGATATGTCATGGGTTTATGGGAGTTGTAGTTCAGCCTCCCTTGAATGATCCACAGGTGGGTGGGGGAGCATAAATATAAAAATACATATCCAGTAGTCCTTATTCAGCTGATGAAAGAGGCAATTCCCCTTGTAATTAATTGTAGTATTATCTAGATTGTGGTCCATTAAAGGGGAAGTGAACCTTTTTTCTGTATTTATACACCACCCACATATTCTGCAGTGCTATACTGAGATTATACATCGGCCCCTGCCCCACATTCACACACACACACACTAGGGTCAATTTTATAAGGGACATATAATCTGCCTGTATGTTTTTGGGGTAAGCGAGGAAAGTGGGGTTCCTGGAGGAAACACACACAGACGTGGAGGGAGTAAATCTACAACCCCAGAGCTCCATCGCTCCACCATGCTGCCCCTTTGCTGGAGATTATAGATGGATTTATTATAAGGAACTTTTCATTATTTTTTGTTAATGTCATTTTTAGCCTTCCTGACAGTGCTTACTGGTTGCCAGGGTCACTGACCCCATGTGGGGTTTCATTTTTTACTATTATTTTTTTTTATGTTCTGGTATGAATGAACATTTTTAGTCTGGCTGCTAGGATTACGCTAGGCGACCACATTTCAAGCGAAGAACTAAAGAAATGAAAATCGTAAACTCTGTACATACTATAAAGCGCGACAAATGCGTCCAGAATGCGTCCAGAATGCACAGAGAAGTCATCTCATTACTAAAGCAAATTGCCACATCGCAGGTCCCCAAACCAGATTTATATTTATTGACACTCCCTACAGGCAGAGTGGAAGATGAGGTGCGAAATGACAGCGAATGAGAAGAGACATTCAAACATTAAAGGAGAAGTTGAACCTAAAGTTTTGAGTTCTGTGCTAACAAACAAGTTATACAGGTGACCAGGGGTTCTAACAAAGGCAGGTGCAGCCCACCAGATGCTAAACTGAAACTCCCAGCACCCCCTGCCAGCTGAAAACCATACATAAGCATGGATGTGAGCTTTTTTTAGGTTTCCCTTTCTTCCCTAATGTACAGCTAATTACCCCCCATTATTTTAACACAATCTCGACGACCTTTTTATGATCCCCTCAACGCCAGTCTTTTTGTTGTTTTATCACGTAATAATGGCTTTAATTTTGTGCCGAGATGATTAGAGTCAGTAATTTAGGAATGACTTTTATGGTGCACGCGTCGTATTGATTAGCGTCACGCTGGAGGCCGCCAGCGAAGGGATTACCAAGCCGATAATAACGGTTTGTCTGTCCCAATCCTCCTGGCAAACAAACATAAGACGGGTTTCAGCTTCAATGTAGCGGTTCATAGTACAGGAGAAAAAGGCAATACATAGGTACTGTGCTTATGTTCATATTAAAGGATAAGTAAACCTTTAAAATAAGTGAATGTAAAACTGATGAGGGGGCTATTCTAAGAACTTTCGTAATTTACATTGAGTATTTATTTTCTTTTTATTCCAAGATATTAAGGGATACATGTGCTGTTAATATGAATGAATTTTGTTCCAACAGCGCCACCTGCTGGTCAGTTTCTGACCAGTCTGAGCACCAAGTAGTCAAGGAAGTTGGCAGGATATGGATAAGTAAACCTTTAAAATAAGTGAATGTAAAATTGACGAGGGGGCTATTCTAAGAACTTTTGTCTTTTACATTCATTATTTATTTTCTTTTTACTCCTAGATATTAGGGGATACATGTGCTGTTAATATGAATAAATTGTATTTCAACAGCGCCACCTGCTGGTCAGTTTCTGATCAGTCTGACCACCATAGTAGTCAAGGGAGTTGTCAGGAGAAAGAAAGAGGCTGCTCTGATGTTCTTCTGCTTAGGAATTATTATTTTAAAGGTTTACTTATCCTTTAAAGGGGAAGTGAAGAATAAAAAAGAATGTGGCTAGAAATGGTGTATTATATATACTGTACTTAGCCCAGAGGGCAGCAACCCTAGAACAGTAATGATTCATCCAGGAAAATGAAATGGAATTGATGTCTTTTATATACTGTACTTACTGCACAAGCAGCTCCCCATCTTGGATCTTTTTATGCATCTTTTGTGTGTCAGCGGCACTGCACATGCTCAGTGGGAACTGGGCTGCTGCTGAGGGGTTGTGCTGGAGAATGCAGTCAGTACTGTGTTTGTGGGGGGTAGCGCCAGGTCTCATGGAAGGGCAATACAAAAAGAGTGGCAGAAGTGCAAAAAAAAAAAAAAAGGGGCTGTGCACTTTGTATACGGTCTGCTGTTACATATAGTACCCCTAATATGTAGCTTTACTAGCCTAGCACTAGAGAGAAAACCTAGACAAATAGCATAAGTCCTAATAGGAACCACTCCCTGAATAAATACGATTTCCCCAGTACTTATCCAGACCTTTAACTCTCTGCAGTTTCTGTTCCAGGGCTGTTCTCCTTCCAATGGCCGGGGGAGGCTTGGACCCTGCAGAGGGGGCTGATTGGGGTTTCCCATTTTGATACTGTAGATTGCACCATCATGATTAACTCCTTCTAGTGGTTGAAGGTTATTGCACTTCTTAACATTGCTTTACCCAGACTATAGAGATCAAGGCAATTAAAAATGATTGGCAAGGACCTGCCCATTGTCTGACCATGGGAAAGAGAGCAGCCATGAGGTCAAAGCCATAGACAGGGCGCAGTAACCCAGCAGTCCTCCAAATGTTGCAGAACTATGACTTCCAGGGTCTTGATCAGGAGCCTAACGACAGAGGAAGCAGGAAGGATAGAGGGCCCCATGAGGCGCAAATTAATGAGCCATTTCAATATATATTGGTAAAACATGACAAACTCTGGATATGATGGGGGCCCTATAATTAATTTGCTGTGGGGCCCAGTAACATCTAGTTAAGCCACTGGTCTTGGTCTGGAACTGAGAGTTGTAGTTTGACACATAACCATAAAAGGTATAGCTAGAGAGATGGGGAGGGATAGTGATAATGCATTTGATTGGGGAGACATGGAACAACAAGGTAATATCATTATAGACAAGTTGAATCCTCCAATTTCCCCATTTAAACTCCCCTTTCATGAAAAACAAGAGGCTAATTAATAACAACTGGCAGAATTGTTGTCCGTGGGTAACGAGAGCAGCACCGGGTCCATGGCCGCAGGCCGGGAATGATTTTTTTTTCTTCTTTTAATATAAAAATCTATATGTGAAGTAACCGGCTGCACGGAGCTCCTTATTAAATTCCGTTTCAGCACTGGCACAGTTTCACAGGGTTCCTGCTTTATAACAAGGTTTTTCTAATTAGAATTTAATTAGCCAATTCCAAATCACCAAGCTTAATTATCGCTACTAACATGCCTTCAGTATTCTCACTGCCTTCTGTGTGAGCCCAGACACAGATTGTGAGTCAACAAACAGAATAATCACGGGAGGTTTGGGTACCTGTATGGGTGGCTGGTATTTATAAAGGTATAAGCAGCTCGGGAGAGACCATTTGCTGGTAAAATGGGGGGTGCCAAATACCATAACCCTGCAGCCAATCCCAGGGTGAGTTCATTTTTGACCTCATACACAGGTTGAGATTATCTATCTATCTATCTATCTATCTATCTATCTATCTATCTATCTATCTATCTATCTATCTATCTATCTATATATATCCAGAGTCCAGAGATGTGCTGGGAGTAGTGTTGCCACCTTTTCTGTAACAAAATACCGCCTTCCTATACATTTATCTTTTGCCTCTATTAATAACATTGTTAAAGGGATACTGTCATGGGAAAAAAATATTTTTCAAAATGAATCAGTTAATAGTGCTGCTCCAGCAGAATTCTGAACTAAAATCCATTTCTCAAAAGCGCAAACAGATTTTTTTATATTCAATTTTGAAATCTGACATGGGGCTAGACATTTTGTCAATTTCCCAGCTGCCCCCAGTCATGCAACTTGTGCTCTGGTAAACTTCAATCACTCTTTACTGCTGTACTGCAAGTTGGAATGATATCAGCCCCCCAGCAGCCAAACAAAAGAACAATGGGAAGGTAACCAGATAGCAGCTCCCTAACACAAGATAACAGTAGATCTAAGAACAACACTCAATAGTAAAATCCAGGTCCCACTGAGACACATTCAGTTACATTGAAAAGGAAAAACAGCAGCCTGACAGAAAGCATTTCTCTCCTAAAGTGCAGGCACAAGTCACATGACTTGGGGCAGCTGGGAAATTGACAATATGTCTAGCCCCATGTCAGATTTCAAAATTAAATATAAAAAAATCTGTTTACTCTTTTGAGAAATGGATTTCAGTGCAGAATTCTGCTGGAGCAGCACTATTAACTGATGCGTTTTGAAAAAAAACATGTTTTTCGATGACAGGATCCCTTTAATAACATTTTACCGGCCAGGTATCACCCTAGCTGGGAATCAGTAGAAAAGAAGATAGGACCTACTGGCCACATCTTCAGAGGCAAAGATCTTCCCTGCTAAAAAGGGCTGTGGGGGCCACAGGCTGGTAGAGAAACCCAAATCATAAGGTGCCTAATTTTTTGTTGAACTTTAGTTCTCCTTTAGCACACCAGAAAGGGTTTGCCAAAAAAATGGTTTGCTATATCCTTTATTTGTACAAAGAAACACATTTTAAGCCTTTGATTTCCACCAATCCCGTTAAAGGGGTTGTCCAGCTTCAAACAGTTGTTTTCAAATAGGTCACCAGATATAATAACCTTTTCCAATTACTGTCATTATTCACCTCCTAAAGCAGCTCTGGGAAAGGGGGGGGTCGCCGACCCTGTAAACTGTTCTAAATTGATACATTTTTTGTCTTTGTCCCTACTGAGCAGTATCCCTGAGTTTCATTAAAGGCAGCTGTTAGAATTGATACAATAGTTGCTAATATTCCACAGATGCTGCTGAGAAATGGATCAACTAATTGTATCAACTAAATGTAACAAAATTGTAACAATTTAGAGTCTGAATTACCTGAATTACTGAGCTGCCAAACTCAAACACCAGAGACAGGGACTTGAACTTTAAACGAGACTTATTATGTAAAAAATAAGAATGTACCAGTGCATTATACTCATTTAGATACAGAAAAATGGTGCTTAAAAAAAGTAGTGTTTCAGGCTGATTTATTGAATATTTCTGCAAAAACCCTAATAATCCCTCCCTTCTCTTCCACTTGCTGCTCCCTGAATTCCCAAGCTGTGCACTCAGCTCACTGCACTGTAGGACAGGAACCAATCAGCAGCTAGCAGGACCTGATAGGGAACTGAAGCCTGTCTGTGCTTGTGTGACTGCAGGGCTGTGATTGGCTGTCCCCCTCCTACTGTGCTTCTGGCAGGGACACGCCCACCCCTCATTTGAAACAGGGACCAGAGAAATCTATAGGGAGCTCTAATAAAGGGACTATTTTTAAAGGAGAACTAAACCCTAAAAATGAATATGGTTAAAAATGACATTTTATATAATGAACTTATTGCACGAGGCTAAAGTTTGAGCTTGTCAATAGCAGCAATGATCCAGGACTTCAAACTTGTCACAGGGGGTCACCATCTTGGAAAGTGTCTGTGACACTCACATGCTCAGTGGGCTCTGATTGGCTGTTGAGAAGCTAAGCTTAGGGCTCGTCACTAATTATCCAGCAGAAAATGAGCTTCCCTGGCTGTAATATAAGCTGATGCTACAGGTTTGCTGATTATTCAATTCTGATGCTAATTGCACTGGTTTCTGTGCTGCCATGTAGTAATTATGTATATTAATTACTAATCAGCCTTATATTGTGACATTTCTATTCTATGTGTACTGTATATTGTGAGTGGCTCCCTAAGCTCAGTAAGTGACAGCAGCACAGAGCATGTGAATCAGTGAATCAGCAGAAAAGAAGATGGGGAGCTACTGGGGCATCTTTGGTGACACAGATCTTTACTGCTAAAGGGCTGTGGTTGCCTTGGGCTGGTACAGAAGCACAAAACATCATGTACAACATTTCTACCGACTTCTTTAGTTAGGCTTTAGTTCTCCTTTAAAGATAATATTAATATTCAGCACCATGTAAAAGCAACACCATACATTACTTATAATTGCCTACAAAATTAGGGTTTTTACATTTATCCTATACCTTTTCTTTTAAACTTAGGTAAAAAATAAAAGATGGAAGGCAATTGCAAAAAAATCTGTATTTCTGGGGAACAATCTGAAAACAAGTGTTTGGAAGATGAACAACCCCTTTAATAGAGTATGAAATTGCACGGCGCAGCCATGGGGCGTAACAGTGTACAACGAGCATTCGCACCTTCCGAATAGATGATTTAATCAGGGGAACGCTGCCATATCAATTAGACACCTGAAGTGTGAGATGTGATAGCGCTCCATGTGTCACAATAGGTGCAGACTATGACAGACGCACTTCCGTACTTCCCACCCTGCTGATGTGCCATATCTCACCTGAAACATGGACGACCGTGTATTTATTATAAGGTGGGATCATGCTGTAGGGCTCTAATTACAACTATAAGAAACACAATGAGGGGGAATTCACAAAAGTGTCGGTAAAATCAGCAACTCAGAAGTGGCGGTCGACAAATTTGTCAAATGTCGTAAGAACGGCAAATTCACGAAGGCAGTTGTTACCGTCTCTGAATGTCTCGGAAGTCCGACAATTTTCGAAAACGTTGTGTATCTTTTCGTCGGACACACGTCATTTTTCCGAGCGTTTTCAAAAGACAATTGGAACGACATTGTCATTTTGGAAAGCCTAATGTGTCGGGAAAAATGGTCGGCAAATTACGACCAATTTCCTAAAAATGTCGGGAAAAGTGGCGCCGAAAAAACCACGCCCACTTTTACCAACACTTTTTCAAAAGTGTCGTACATTTCGGAAAATTGTCGGGTAAATGCTCTGTGAATGTGTCGGCTGTTACTACGACACTTAAAAGACATTTTTTCGTTCCCGACACTTTTGTGAATTCCCCCCATAGTCCTGCCCAGTGGATCAGCCCTACAGTAATGATCCTTGTTACCTGAAGGTCCTTGACTGGGGCAGACAATATCTTTAGGCTAGGACTCCTCCTAACATCTAAATTGGTTGGGGATCTGACTATAGAACAGGAGACAGGAGCATTTCAGTAATATCAGCTGACTCTTCCTTCTAGAGGCATTGGAATATTCTCTGCAAAACAAATTCATCATTGCATACCTCCCAACATTTTGGAAGTAAAAAGAGGGACAAAGTTTTTTTTCCCGCATGTAGCGCAACAATTTTTTGACCACACCCCTTTCTGTGGCCACACCCCCTAATTACCATGTTTGTTTTACAAAATTTGGCAGGTTATGAAAGTTTGAAAATATTTCTCCTTTTCTAAACTGTGTTTTTGTGTCTCAAAATTGTTACAAAGTATCTTATTTGCACCTGTTGGCTGTTCTGGGCTCTCTTCTAAAAGCCAATTAAGTGAGAAACTTTGTTTCTTTTTCTGGCTGTTCAGTGCAAGAAAAGAGGGACTTTCCAGTACAAATGAGGGACTGCGGGTTGAGCTGTCAAAAGAGGGACTGTCCCTCCGAAAAAGGAACAGTTGGGAGGTATGTCATTGGGAGATCTAAGGGCACCTTATGACAGGCACTTGCCTCTTCCCACAGAATTCCGTCCTACAGATGGAGAAGCAACACCCATGGGACAGGATAAAAGACGAGACATACTGGAGATATTTACACTTTCTTTCCTTCTAAAGGCCACATAACTATGGGCTGAACTGACACAGAAAGGATAATGATCACCAAAACAAAAAGCCGTTGTTTATATAGGGATTTTCAGAACCCCTGAAGCAATGCTATAGCAGACAGCCACACTGCGTGTCTGTATATCAAGATTTGGATTAAAACACGGACCCTTAGGTGTATATTTCATAGATCAGAGAATTCGGGCCGACAAGAACTAAACAGGAAGCCGAGCAGCACGCAGTCCTCTGATATCAATAGCAACGACAGTTACACATAATCTACCAACCCAGTGAGAATGAGGAATCACATAGAGAAGGGATAGGGAAGTTGATTAGACTGACATTTTCTTGCAGAAAACAGTTCTTAGGTAGAGTTCCCCATTTATGAAAGTGTGAATGATGGGTATTTGCTTGGCGGCAGAGGAGAATAAAGTCCTACCGTGTTCTTCAAACGGATCTCCAGTTCATTCAGACTCAGCACATGACTGGCTTGGGAGCAGCTCCACCTGGAAAACAATAATATCATGACTAGATTGAGCTCCCTGTGTGTGCCATACTCTGTCTGCCCTATGCTCCCTGTGTGTGCCATACTCTGCCTGTCCTATGCTCCCTGTGTGTGCCATACTCTGCCTGTCCTATGCTCCCTGTATGTGTGTCGTACTCTGCCTGCCCTATGTGTGTGCCATACTCTGCCTGCCCTATGTTCCCTGTGTGTGTGTCATACTCTGCCTGTCCTATGCTCCCTGTATGTGTGTCGTACTCTGCCTGCCCTATGTGTGTGCCATACTCTGCCTGCCCTATGTTCCCTGTGTGTGTGTCATACTCTGCCTGTCCTATGCTCCCTGTATGTGTGTCATACTCTGCCTGCCCTATGTTCCCTGTGTGTGTGTCATACTCTGCCTGTCCTATGTTCCCTGTGTGTGCCATACTCTGCCTGTCCTATGTTCCCTGTGTGTGCCATAATCTGTCTGCCCTATGTTCCCTGTGTGTGTGTCATACTCTGCCTGCTCTATGTGGACATGGTCTTGTGGTAACATGGGTGTGGTTTAAAAACAGGGAGGGAACACTGGCTTGCATTATCAGCCCCCGACCACGTCGGCCTTAAAAATTCTGGCCCTCGTTACCACAGAAGTTGGACAGCACTGCTCTAGATCATCTCAGCCTGGGAATGAAACACATTCATTCCTGATCTGGGTTTCAGTTTCAGTACATGGGATTTCGACAGACTCCCTCTTTGCTGATGGAGAATGTGTGTAATTCAGCAACATCTCAAATGGTATAGCATGTCCATGATATACACGCCTTAATGCATACCAGCTCTATGCAAGGTTCATATTGGAGCTCTGAAATGTGCAGTACCCTAGTCTCATCTAAAAGCTCAGACACCTGCTAGGGTACCCAGAATGCATGTAAAGCAGTAACAGGGCTTTACATACCCTTTGCCCTCGATGATGTTTGAAAGCTTTTTTGGCTTAAGGGCACGCATTTATGTGTCCGTAAGGAGGATATGTGATTTCCCAAGGACTAGGAGAAGCACTTTAGCAATCTAGGTATACCATAAGCCTAAAAGAATAAAATATCTCTACATAAATCATTGGTATGTATTCACCTTGCGTATCTAGTTTTGGTGAGCGAGCCAATAAAGCACATAGAGGAAGTGGGAAGAGTTTAGGTCGTGAATAAAAAAGACTCAGCAATTTATTTACAATGTGATCTTTACAGGGGATATTATCCGCGCTTTATAGGCAGGATTTATCTTCCATTTGTTTTCCCTTGAGAAGGCAGTAGGACTCAAAGGCACAAGAGCACCTTGAAATTTAAATAGTTGTCTTCTTATGCAGTTAATGGGGAATTCTCAGCTGACTTGCCTGAACTGCTCCCCTGTCTCTTGAAACAATGTAGCAGAAGTCAGAGAGTTAAATCCTTGTGCAGCATTCCCCTTTGCTCAGAACCCTGTTTTTGGCCTAATCCCTGACCCACGTCCGGACAGAAGGCAGTAATTTTTCCAAGCTGGGCCAGGATTTTTGTATTTCTAAATGATCTGGTTCGAGCGTTATGATGGAGCAGCGTCTCCCTCTGCTGGGAAGAATAACGGCTGCAGATACACATCAAATATTTGCTTACAGGAGATATACACTTGCATGTAGGTGTCCTGTAATAATTATTATAATACACAAGAGCCATGAATATCCTGTAAATGATATCCTTATAAACAGTGCTTAGTGACGTCATAAGTTATAATCAGAGCTTAGTGATGCCATTACTGTCACATGACTCACGGAAACTTGTGTATTATAATAAATAAAGTACCCCCTGTTGCAAAATATGAGGATATTATCGAAATTCCATGACCTGTATAATATATATATATATATGTGGTCATGGAACTCCTCGGTAACTTACAATATCCTTATATTTTACAAGAGGCGGTACTTTATTTACAATATCCAGGGTTCATTAGCCCTGTAGCAAACTAATTATCAGCATTTTATAAGCTAATGTATCTTTATGAGAAATGGAGAAGGGAGGCTTGTGTAGCCGAAACCTCACTTACAATCATATACACAGCAAGCTGACACCACTGCAAGTCCTCTCTATTGAAAGGAAACTATTGATTTACCCCCAGACGCTGTTTGGTTGAGTATAAAGGAACCCGTCTGCACATTCAGATGTGTTTGCAATGTTTCTATGGCTGTGACTGTTAGGAAATCACACCGGTAATTAAACTTGCTTAGTTACTGAATCCTTACATCACAATGAGCAATGCCCGGTCTACATAAATCATTTAAACCTCGGCCAACTGAAGCCCAGCAGCTAAAAAAAATGGTGGGTCCACGTTTAGGAGGGAATTCACAAAAGTGTCGGGAACTAAAAAAAATGTTTTTTAAATGTTCTAAAATGTGTCGTAGTAACAGCCGACAAATTCACAGAGCATTTACCCGCCAATTTTCCGACGTGTACGGCACTTTTGAAAAGGTGTCGTTAAGAGTGGGCGTCTTTTTTTCCGGCGCCACTTTTCCCGACATTTTTATGAATTGCTCATAAACTCATTTGTTTTGCTGACAATATTTTCCCGACACAAATGAGAATGCCGGTCAAATTGTCTTTTGAAAACACTCTGTAAAATGACGTCTGTCCGAAGAAAAGATATACATCATTTTAGAAAAAAACAACTGTCTTTGTGAATTTGCCGTTCGTATGACATTTTACAAGTTTTTCGACCGCCACTTCTGGGTTACTTATCTTACTGACACTTTTGTGAATTCCCCCCTTAGTGTTGTAAGTCGCTGTCCTGCCACAGCAACTTGTTAGGTTACTAAAACGGCTACTTAATAACCTGGGTTGGCTCATATTTTCTTTCAGGCTAATGGAAGAAAAAACGCAGGAAAATACCCTTTCATAGACTATGCTGGTGCTCCAGAAGGGTAAACAGGGTTACCATTATAGTTTATGGAAGCCTATTCTCCAGAATTGTACTGCTCTTAGACCTTCTATGACATGAAAAGTCAAACTCCACTCTCCACCCTCCCACAGTGAACAAAACTGCTTATTCTTTTCCCTGGGCACAATAAATTTGACATGGGGTCTGTCTATCGGAGTGTTTGCCCTAATTTTAGCAAGCTCACCCAGCCACCACTGTGTCTATGCCTCTCTCAGAAAGTGACCTCCAACCTGCAGCAACTGTCGCTTTTGTGACCGGCACCACAAGAAAGTATGAAGACTACTGGGTTTGAACCAACACATGTTATAAATGACTTAAAAAACTATCCTTTTTATTATTTTTTTCATTCTGGATATGAGGCAATACCTTCACCGATTGGTTGGTGCTGGTAATAAAAGAAAAAGATCAGCTGTTGGGGATTTTGCAGTTTTATCTGAGGAGATGGGAAGAATGATGTAACCGTCTGCATGTCCTTACCTCCTCTTTACGTTCCTCACGCGGGTGGCGCTGCTGGAAGCCCTCAGGAACTTCGCCAGGAAATCCAGATACGGGATAGTCCCGTCACTATTGACAGGAATCTGCAAAAAATGTTGAAAATTATCACATGGAGAATACTAGGGGTCTTTGTAGATAACACGTTGTCTAATTCTGGGCAGTGTCATTCTGTGGCTACTAAAGCAAATAAAGTTCTGTCTTGTATAAAAAAGGGCATTAACTCAAGGGATGAAAACATAATTATGCCTCTTTATAGGTCCCTGGTGAGGCCTCATCTGGAGTATGCAGTTCAGTTTTGGACTCCAGTCCTTAAGAGGGATATAAATGAGCTGGAGAGAGTGCAGAGACTAAGTGCAACTAAATTGGTTAGAGGGACGGAAGACTTAAATTATGAGGGGAGACTGTCAAGGTTGGGGTTGTTTTCTCTGGAAAAAAGGCGCTTGTGAGGGGACATGATTACACTTTACAAGTACATTAGAGGACATTATAGACAAATAGCAGGGGACCTTTTTACCCATAAAGTGGATCACCGTACCAGAGGCCACCCCTTTAGACTAGAAGAAAAGAACTTTCATTTGAAGCAACGTAGAGGGTTCTTCACAGTGAGGACAGTGAGGTTGTGGAATGCACTGCCGGGTGATGTTGTGATGCTGATTCAGTTAATGCCTTTAAGAATGGCTTGGATGATTTTTTGGACAGACATAATATCCAAGGCTATTGTGATACTAAACTCTATAGTTAGTATAGGTATGGGTATAAAGAATTTTAATTAAAAGTAGGGAGGGGTGTGTGTATGGATGATGGGTTTTCATTTGGAGGGGTTGAACTTGATGGACTTTGTCTTTTTTCAACCCAATTTAACTATGTAACTATGTAACTATGTAACTACGTCCTCGTCTAAGGGAATGGCAACCCTTACTCATATATGATATATTTTTTATAAATATAAGCACACAATAAGCTATACTCTTGTACTGGGCCTGCCTTATTAGCCCATATAAGACCCCCCAACCCATCCCTTATACTTACTTAAGTAAAGAGCTCTGACTATTTTTACATCTGCAACTGGGCTGCTCTCTTTCCCATGATCAGGCTGGACAGATAGGCTTCAACCAACGAAAGAGGTCAGCAGGATTTTACTAAATACACTTGTATCATTTGATGGAGTAAGCGTTCCCTCTAGTGGCCAAAGTTTCTTCAACCTGCTATACACTCTTAAGTTCAACAGAGGAATACTTTGAAGGCCTTCTCTGCCCTTCCCACCTAGTTGACATTTGAAAGAGAGCACCCCAGATGGAGCTAATCTGAACTCTGTTCCTTATTACACACTAGGGACCGTAAATTCACCTACCCCAGCCAGTATAAAAGGAGTAACTTAAAGGGTATAGATTTGGGCCCTTACTTTTTGTAATAAGTCATGAAACTGAGACTCTGTCAAGGGTAAGATAAAATTCTGGAGCACCCTGTAGAATTCCCCTCTTGTGACGGTGAAGTTCTGCTCCGTGTCCAGTGTTAGAAAAGCATTTGTCAGATCCTCTTCATTCTCATTGACTCTCCGGTACAGAATCCCCTCTATCTCCAGTGGGGATAGGGTGGGGTCTGGGACTGACTTTACTGAGGAGACTTTCAGGACAAATAGAAAAAGACTTAGAACAAAGAACACATTCCATGGTCATTTTCTACAGATTATCCTGTTTCTAGTAAGTTTTAAACGGCAAGTACAGCTGGGGTGCCAATTTAATAGGAAGCCCCCACAGTGACCAAAATTGCTAGTCTCTAACAATTTTCTATAAAAAAAAAAATAAAAAAATAAACCACCTCCAGGAATTTAGGACCCTTCAATATTTTTATTTTTAATTAACCTTGTCCTTGAAGGGTAACTAAAGGCCTGACAAAAATGCTTCATCGTTTTTATACGGTAAATGAGGATAAAATTGATATTTCTTTCACTACGCAAGAAAAAAAATCAGGTGGTGGGGTGAAGTTCCCCTTTAATAAGCAGTTTTGAATATGGACTGAGAGTTCTCTTTTAAGGTAAGTCTTACCAAGAGAAGATCGAATTGAAGAGTTGCTGCTCCGTGACAAGGATCGGCTCAAGGTGGATTGTGGCCGCCCAGCAAATGTGATCCCCCGAGTCTGGGGGCGCAAATCTCTGAAACTTGGAGACTGCATGGTGAAATCCTGCCAAGAAAATGTATGCTTTAAAGGGTAAGTATTGCAAGAATAGAAATTATCTTGCCACACATAACTCTGATTAACCATGTTGCTTCTTCCTGCACTGCACTCTCATGTACTTTCCTTCTCTACTTTGTACTGCATACTTAACAAACATTAAACCCAAATAAAATTTGGCATTGCTATTGTCTGTCACTGTTCTCTGGGTCTGACTCTTTAAATGTTGAGACAGAGGTTGGTTTTCCTCCAGCCAAACCTGGCTTCTGCTACATTGTTTTTCAAGTCAGAGCCAGCAGTGCAGAGAAAATAAACATACAGCCAGACAATAGCAACAACATCTGCATATAAATATAAACCCAGTGAGAATGAGGAATGAATGGATATTGGGAAGTTGTATCAGGAGTCAGAAGCAGCAGTGCAGAGAAAGGGACAGACACAATGACAGTTACACAGAACTATAAACCCAGTGAGAATGAGGAATGAATGGATATTGGGAAGTTGTATCAGGAGTCAGAGGCAGCAGTGCAGAGAAAGGACAGACACAATGACAGTTACACAGAACTATAAACCCAGTGAGAATGAGGAATGAATGGATATTGGGAAGTTGTATCAGGAGTCAGAAGCAGCAGTGCAGAGAAGAGAAAGGGACAGACACAATGACAGTTACACAGAACTATAAACCCAGTGAGAATGAGGAATGAATGGATATTGGGAAGTTGTATCAGGAGTCAGAGGCAGCAGTGCAGAGAAAGGACAGACACAATGACAGTTACACAGAACTATAAACCCAGTGAGAATGAGGAATGAATGGATATTGGGAAGTTGTATCAGGAGTCAGAAGCAGCAGTGCAGAGAAGAGAAAGGGACAGACACAATGACAGTTACACAGAACTATAAACCCAGTGAGAATGAGGAATGAATGGATATTGGGAAGTTGTATCAGGAGTCAGAGGCAGCAGTGCAGAGAAAGGGACAGACACAATGACAGTTACACAGAACTATAAACCCAGTGAGAATGAGGAATGAATGGATATTGGGAAGTTGTATCAGGAGTCAGAAGCAGCAGTGCAGAGAAAGGGACAGACACAATGACAGTTACACAGAACTATAAACCCAGTGAGAATGAGGAATGAATGGATATTGGGAAGTTGTATCAGGAGTCAGAGGCAGCAGTGCAGAGAAAGGGACAGACACAATGACAGTTACACAGAACTATAAACCCAGTGAGAATGAGGAATGAATGGATATTGGGAAGTTGTATCAGGAGTCAGAAGCAGCAGTGCAGAGAAAGGGACAGACACAATGACAGTTACACAGAACTATAAACCCAGTGAGAATGAGGAATGAATGGATATTGGGAAGTTGTATCAGGAGTCAGAGGCAGCAGTGCAGAGAAGAGAAAGGGACAGACACAATGACAGTTACACAGAACTATAAACCCAATGAGAATGAGGAATGAATGGATATTGGGAAGTTGTATCAGGAGTCAGAAGCAGCAGTGCAGAGAAGAGAAAGGGACAGACACAATGACAGTTACACAGAACTATAAACCCAGTGAGAATGAGGAATGAATGGATATTGGGAAGTTGTATCAGGAGTCAGAAGCAGCAGTGCAGAGAAGAGAAAGGGACAGACACAATGACAGTTACACAGAACTATAAACCCAGTGAGAATGAGGAATGAATGGATATTGGGAAGTTGTATCAGGAGTCAGAAGCAGCAGTGCAGAGAAAGGGACAGACACAATGACAGTTACACAGAACTATAAACCCAGTGAGAATGAGGAATGAATGGATATTGGGAAGTTGTATCAGGAGTCAGAAGCAGCAGTGCAGAGAAAGGGACAGACACAATGACAGTTACACAGAACTATAAACCCAGTGAGAATGAGGAATGAATGGATATTGGGAAGTTGTATCAGGAGTCAGAGGCAGCAGTGCAGATAAGAGAAAGGGACAGACACAATGACAGTTACACAGAACTATAAACCCAGTGAGAATGAGGAATGAATGGATATTGGGAAGTTGTATCAGGAGTCAGAAGCAGCAGTGCAGAGAAAGGGACAGACACAATGACAGTTACACAGAACTATAAACCCAGTGAGAATGAGGAATGAATGGATATTGGGAAGTTGTATCAGGAGTCAGAAGCAGCAGTGCAGAGAAGAGAAAGGGACAGACACAATGACAGTTACACAGAACTATAAACCCAGTGAGAATGAGGAATGAATGGATATTGGGAAGTTGTATCAGGAGTCAGAAGCAGCAGTGCAGAGAAGAGAAAGGGACAGACACAATGACAGTTACACAGAACTATAAACCCAGTGAGAATGAGGAATGAATGGATATTGGGAAGTTGTATCAGGAGTCAGAGGCAGCAGTGCAGAGAAAGGGACAGACACAATGACAGTTACACAGAACTATAAACCCAGTGAGAATGAGGAATGAATGGATATTGGGAAGTTGTATCAGGAGTCAGAGGCAGCAGTGCAGAGAAGAGAAAGGGACAGACACAATGACAGTTACACAGAACTATAAACCCAGTGAGAATGAGGAATGAATGGATATTGGGAAGTTGTATCAGGAGTCAGAAGCAGCAGTGCAGAGAAGAGAAAGGGACAGACACAATGACAGTTACACAGAACTATAAACCCAGTGAGAATGAGGAATGAATGGATATTGGGAAGTTGTATCAGGAGTCAGAAGCAGCAGTGCAGAGAAAGGGACAGACACAATGACAGTTACACAGAACTATAAACCCAGTGAGAATGAGGAATGAATGGATATTGGGAAGTTGTATCAGGAGTCAGAAGCAGCAGTGCAGAGAAAGGGACAGACACAATGACAGTTACACAGAACTATAAACCCAGTGAGAATGAGGAATGAATGGATATTGGGAAGTTGTATCAGGAGTCAGAGGCAGCAGTGCAGAGAAAGGGACAGACACAATGACAGTTACACAGAACTATAAACCCAGTGAGAATGAGGAATGAATGGATATTGGGAAGTTGTATCAGGAGTCAGAGGCAGCAGTGCAGAGAAGAGAAAGGGACAGACACAATGACAGTTACACAGAACTATAAACCCAGTGAGAATGAGGAATGAATGGATATTGGGAAGTTGTATCAGGAGTCAGAAGCAGCAGTGCAGAGAAGAGAAAGGGACAGACACAATGACAGTTACACAGAACTATAAACCCAGTGAGAATGAGGAATGAATGGATATTGGGAAGTTGTATCAGGAGTCAGAAGCAGCAGTGCAGAGAAAGGGACAGACACAATGACAGTTACACAGAACTATAAACCCAGTGAGAATGAGGAATGAATGGATATTGGGAAGTTGTATCAGGAGTCAGAAGCAGCAGTGCAGAGAAAGGGACAGACACAATGACAGTTACACAGAACTATAAACCCAGTGAGAATGAGGAATGAATGGATATTGGGAAGTTGTATCAGGAGTCAGAAGCAGCAGTGCAGAGAAAGGGACAGACACAATGACAGTTACACAGAACTATAAACCCAGTGAGAATGAGGAATGAATGGATATTGGGAAGTTGTATCAGGAGTCAGAAGCAGCAGTGCAGAGAAAGGGACAGACACAATGACAGTTACACAGAACTATAAACCCAGTGAGAATGAGGAATGAATGGATATTGGGAAGTTGTATCAGGAGTCAGAGGCAGCAGTGCAGATAAGAGAAAGGGACAGACACAATGACAGTTACACAGAACTATAAACCCAGTGAGAATGAGGAATGAATGGATATTGGGAAGTTGTATCAGGAGTCAGAGGCAGCAGTGCAGAGAAGAGAAAGGGACAGACACAATGACAGTTACACAGAACTATAAACCCAGTGAGAATGAGGAATGAATGGATATTGGGAAGTTGTATCAGGAGTCAGAAGCAGCAGTGCAGAGAAAGGGACAGACACAATGACAGTTACACAGAACTATAAACCCAGTGAGAATGAGGAATGAATGGATATTGGGAAGTTGTATCAGGAGTCAGAAGCAGCAGTGCAGAGAAAGGGACAGACACAATGACAGTTACACAGAACTATAAACCCAGTGAGAATGAGGAATGAATGGATATTGGGAAGTTGTATCAGGAGTCAGAAGCAGCAGTGCAGAGAAAGGGACAGACACAATGACAGTTACACAGAACTATAAACCCAGTGAGAATGAGGAATGAATGGATATTGGGAAGTTGTATCAGGAGTCAGAAGCAGCAGTGCAGAGAAAGGGACAGACACAATGACAGTTACACAGAACTATAAACCCAGTGAGAATGAGGAATGAATGGATATTGGGAAGTTGTATCAGGAGTCAGAAGCAGCAGTGCAGAGAAAGGGACAGACACAATGACAGTTACACAGAACTATAAACCCAGTGAGAATGAGGAATGAATGGATATTGGGAAGTTGTATCAGGAGTCAGAAGCAGCAGTGCAGAGAAAGGGACAGACACAATGACAGTTACACAGAACTATAAACCCAGTGAGAATGAGGAATGAATGGATATTGGGAAGTTGTATCAGGAGTCAGAAGCAGCAGTGCAGAGAAAGGGACAGACACAATGACAGTTACACAGAACTATAAACCCAGTGAGAATGAGGAATGAATGGATATTGGGAAGTTGTATCAGGAGTCAGAAGCAGCAGTGCAGAGAAAGGGACAGACACAATGACAGTTACACAGAACTATAAACCCAGTGAGAATGAGGAATGAATGGATATTGGGAAGTTGTATCAGGAGTCAGAAGCAGCAGTGCAGAGAAAGGGACAGACACAATGACAGTTACACAGAACTATAAACCCAGTGAGAATGAGGAATGAATGGATATTGGGAAGTTGTATCAGGAGTCAGAAGCAGCAGTGCAGAGAAAGGGACAGACACAATGACAGTTACACAGAACTATAAACCCAGTGAGAATGAGGAATGAATGGATATTGGGAAGTTGTATCAGGAGTCAGAAGCAGCAGTGCAGAGAAAGGGACAGACACAATGACAGTTACACAGAACTATAAACCCAGTGAGAATGAGGAATGAATGGATATTGGGAAGTTGTATCAGGAGTCAGAAGCAGCAGTGCAGAGAAAGGGACAGACACAATGACAGTTACACAGAACTATAAACCCAGTGAGAATGAGGAATGAATGGATATTGGGAAGTTGTATCAGGAGTCAGAAGCAGCAGTGCAGAGAAAGGGACAGACACAATGACAGTTACACAGAACTATAAACCCAGTGAGAATGAGGAATGAATGGATATTGGGAAGTTGTATCAGGAGTCAGAAGCAGCAGTGCAGAGAAAGGGACAGACACAATGACAGTTACACAGAACTATAAACCCAGTGAGAATGAGGAATGAATGGATATTGGGAAGTTGTATCAGGAGTCAGAAGCAGCAGTGCAGAGAAAGGGACAGACACAATGACAGTTACACAGAACTATAAACCCAGTGAGAATGAGGAATGAATGGATATTGGGAAGTTGTATCAGGAGTCAGAAGCAGCAGTGCAGAGAAAGGGACAGACACAATGACAGTTACACAGAACTATAAACCCAGTGAGAATGAGGAATGAATGGATATTGGGAAGTTGTATCAGGAGTCAGAAGCAGCAGTGCAGGGATGTATGTTGGTATATATATATAAAACAACACAAGTATCACTGATCAGTGCACAAGACTGTGAGATTGAGTCCTTCTCCTAATAATGTAACAGGAGAGAGTTATACTGACAGGTGTCACTTTTGTATGTGATGGTGAGAAGTGCAAAAGTAACACTGTACATAGATAGATACAGATAGATAGATAGAAAGACAGACAGACATATGAATGACAGACAGAGAGAGAGAGATGATAGATATAGATAGAGAATGAAAGAGTTTTGATTTGATAGAGAGATAGATAGATGTCAGATATATATATATATATATATATACAGAGAGAGAGAGATTTGATAGAGACAGACAGACAGACAGACAGAAGGGGATCAGGATGTGAGAGTGACAGGGTTAATAAGGGGGAGGAGTAACAGGACACAATGGGCGGGGATAATAAATAAGGAAGTGACAGGAGAGAGTTATTGGGGTGAGAGAGAGGAGTAAGTAGAGGGGGGTCAGTAAGTAGAGGGGGGTCAGTAGGTTTGGGGGGAGGAGGCAGTGGGGCTGGTGCAGTAGAAGAATGAGGGGGGTCAGTAAGTTATTGGGAAGTAGAAGGGGGAGGGGTAAATTAGAGAATACGGTGGGACTGGGAGGAATGAGACTGTAAAGAAAGTAAAAGGGACCCCTCCTCCTCCCACCATCCAACCCTCATCCGAGACAGAACACAAGCTGAGCCCAGACACACGGGCCGGTACTGATACCTGCCCCGGGACTCACCTCCCTCCGCTCCCACTCACCTCCGTGTCCCGCTACCAACTAGTTCCACAGACGCCGTCGTCTTAGTAACAAGCCAGGGAGCTGATTGGCTCGCCAGATCACATGGCCTGCTGGGCTTAAAGCGATTGGCTAAAGCGTCCGTGTTCCTTGTGAGGAGGAGATTCGTTTTGTTCCACTCACTCTGACTGACTGACTGACCGACTGGGCGGTAGTGTGAGACTCTGTATGTCCAGTGCTGTCACTTCTACTCACTCACCTTTATTTACTGACTCTTCTCCTCATTCCCTCAGTGGCCTCCAGAGTTGTCACAAACCCAACACCAGCTAACACCGATCTGATCCCCATTGTAAGCAGCAGTCCTGTCCTGCTTTATGGCAGCTGAGATTCTAGCTATCTGTATAACAGAACATTCTGTCCCAGTGGCTGCACAGATCCTATCTGATCCCCATTGTAAGCAGCAGTCCTGTCCTGCTTTATGGCAGCTGAGATTCTAGCTATCTGTATAACAGAACATTCTGTCCCAGTGGCTGCACAGATCCTATCTGATCCCCATTGTAAGCAGCAGTCCTGTCCTGCTTTATGGCAGCTGAGATTCTAGCTATCTGTATAACAGAACATTCTGTCCCAGTGGCTGCACAGATCCTATCAAAAACCTGGTTCTATATGATAGGTTACCACTTCTGCAATGATGTTACCCTTCTTTTCTCCCCATGGAAGGGGCTTGAATTTATAATACTCCTTTGGTATAAAGGGGATGTGGGGGGTGGTTAAAAAGCATAGACCCTGCAGATGGTTCCAGGTATTTCTCTATGTTGTCCATTAACAAACGTCTCCCAAGTCTTGAAAATAAGGCTCAAAGACAAGGAGTATCAGATCATGAACACACTTGAATTCCCTAAAATAAACAAAAAATGTCGTGTCTGTGGTCCATGTCTCAGGCCTTACGCAGTAATATTTTAAAGTAAAAAAAGAAACGTATTCTAATGTTTTATTTTGCACTCAGAAAGTCAATATAAATGGGGTTTTGAATATCATATGGGCTCCACACATGGGAGTCATTCTTAGGAAGACTCAGCCTTCAGATCAATTCCTCTAATGCATTCTAATGGCAGTTGCTGGTGCCACATTTGGAACAGGCAAGAAAAAAAACAAAGCTCAAAATATTTAAATTTCGCCCTTTTTGGTCTCCTTTATACCACAAAGCCAGGCGTCCTTGAAATCATATGGTTTGAGAATGCATTTATTCATGCAGTACCCCTCATGTACCCCAGCTTATTGATTCCTATATACATACCCTGACACTGTACATGGGCTGCTCTCTTTCCCATGGCCAAACCTGAGATAGGTAATTGCTTTACTTACAGGCCAGACCAGTCTGTACTTAGCTGGTGGCACACGCTCGCCCTCTAGTGGCAGAGGTAACATCACTTTGCTTTATATTGATTTCCCTTTAAATAAAAGGGCAACTCCCAGCAGGCCTTTATAGGACACATATTACATTTAGCACAGTCTGCATCTGAGACCGTTAAGAATCCACCCCTATTATTATATTCCACTATTTAAACACATTTCTTCATTCACACTGAATATATTGGTATATAAGATTGTATATTTATATATATTTTTATTTCAAACATGACAAAGACCAAACAAACCAGTATGACCGCAAAGCCCTGAGATCTAAATGCAGTAACCAGCCGCCCCGCTGTTACCCACCTTCCACCCCCCCCAATGAATATCAAAGATTATTTCAGTCGAAATTGAAAAGCGCTAAAAAAATAACATAGAGAACATCACCCCAAGTAAAAGCGTACAATCAGATTGGGTCTCAAGCCATTTACAGTGAATTTATAGCAACAAATCACGTTCTTGTCATCTGATTGACTTGCAGGCCTCTCCGGAAAATGTGCAATATTGGAATAAATCAGCGCCAGGCGGCCCAGCAGGTTCTAAATTGCTCAGGCACTGCAGGAGTTAACATGGAATATATAAGTGAAAACAGCAGTTTCCTGGAACCGGTCTCTGGAGCTGATACAACACAGACTATTTCCTATTGTGCAGAAGGTATAAACAGATCCTTTACTCAGTATATTAATATATATATATATATATATGCATGCATTTTATTATTCTATAAGCTGAATTCAAATGTTAGGTCCGATTTCCCCATCCGCTGCTTGTACACCTGGTCAAATTTTTCATTCATGGATACGGTGAAAATGTCCTTCCACAGGCCGACTCGCCCTGCCGAACATATAGAAACAAGATATTTGCATTCCAGCTTATTTTTGATATGCTAAATGGGCAAAAGTATCCAGACACTCATAGGCCATGTCTTCAAGTGGAACATTCACTGCTGAGTCCCTAATGGAATCCGAAAAACGATATGTCGGGGGCGTTGGGGTTTTTTCTCTGGGGGGTCAGAGGCAAACAAACCTAATATCACCATGTGCAATGCCGAGCCTGTGCTGGAATGGTGTAAGGGGCACCCTGGACTCTGGAGCAGTGGATCCTATAGAACAGGGGTCCCCAACCTTCTTTACCCATGAGTCACATTCAAATATAGAGTTGGGGAGCAGCATGAAAAAAATTCCCAGGGGATTCCAAATAATGGCTGTGACTGGCTATTTGGCAGCCCCTATGTAGACTGACAGCCTACAGGAGGCTCTGTTTAGCTGTACACATGGTCATTATGCAATTAAAACATGCATCTAAGTCAGGAATTCAAAAATAAGCACCTGCTTTGAGGTTACTGGGAGCAACAAGGGGTTGGAGAGCAACATCTTCTCAAAAGCCACTGGTTGGGGATCACTGCTATAGTGGGATCCACTGGCAGTCTGATGGTAAAGTCTGGGTTGGGCAGATGCCAGGAGAACAGTACCTGCCTAAATGCATGGTGCCAATAGTAGAGTTTGGTGGTGGAGGAGGAGGATTTTTTTTTTTAAATGTTTTATTTAATAGAAATTTTTCATAGAAAGTGTATTGACCGAAATATAAAAAGATAAAAAGTAGATATGGAGGAGGAGGATTAATGGGCTGGGGCTGTTTCCATGGTTTGGTCCCCTGAAACCTTAAGGATACAGGGTTCAATCACATTGCTTTATGGATCAGTTTGTGGGGTCCTTTCCTGTTTCAGCACAATAATAACCTCATGCACAGAGCCAGGTCCCTATACAATGGGTTTTCTGAGATGAGAAGAACCTGACTGCACAGAGCCTTGACATCAACCCAACTGTGGGATGTACTGGAACCCCGACTGTGAGCCTCAACAGTGCCCAACCTCACTAAAGCTTTTGTGGCTGAATGGAAGCAACTTCCAGCAGCAATGTTCCACCATCTAGTGGGAACCTTCCCAGAAGTCTAGTGGCAGTTACAGCAGTAAAGGGAGGGGCAACTTTCCCCTTTAATAACATTGGTATCAAATGCCAAGGTCACAATACCTACCTGCCACCTGCCGTGTTCTTCTAACATAGTATTACAAGCTAACTGCCTGCTCTCAGATCTTCAGTATGAATACAAAGAATGAGCTAAAAAAAAATAAAGCAAAGACAGAACTGAAAAAATAAACAACAAATGAACAATTAAATGAAAATAACTCAAACAAAAGTGTGTGGCACTGCCTGGTTATAGTAGGGTGCACGGCGGGTAGGGAAGGAGTAGCACCAGGAGGGGTATTCGAAATGTACTTAATGATACAGGGGTAAAGCCTCTTTATTATTAGGCAAAGTTCTACCTACAGGGGAATGACTTGCTCTCGCATAGGCATCAAAACTTCTCCACACCTTCTGGAACCCTGAATGATGGGACCAAGACGCAGTCAAACCCAAGCCCAATGGAACACATGATATGGGTGAAAACTATTAGAATCTGCAATCAAATGGCATTAATTGTCACCTATAGATGTCACCACTTTTAGGAATGTACCTCTGCCTATGGGCAGGGCCTCAGCGTTGCAGCACTGGTCAATGAGAAGATGGCAGTGCTCGATTGTGGACTCCAACTGGGATTTATCGTACGACACCCCCAGGAACCTGACAAGCTGCTCCACCATTGTCCCTAGGTCCTAGAAGGAAGGAGACATATTTTGCATTACTGGGGTGACAGAGGAGATAACATATTCTACACATATACCCTGGTGATTTAATAATAACTAGGGTGCTGGAGAACAGGGCGTGAGTTACCTTGTGCAGGTCTTCGTACTTCAGGAACAGCACGTTGGAATCCAGGCGATGATCCCAAAACTCTTGCACATGATCAAACCACGAACCGTACCCCACTGCCGAAGTGAAAGAAACTCCAGATATATTATATATATAACACATATTGAAACTGCTTTCAGTTAGTGCTGGATGACAACCATCTACTCAAATGGCGTAAATTCCAGGGGTGCATGAACCAAGGCCCTGGGAGCACCATAGCATTGCAGCATGAAGGACATGGGGCCATGGGTCTGAAGCATGGCTTCAGAGTTGCCTATATGGTTTGGGTTTCTTGGCTATGATTGGACTAGTACCCAATGATGCCAAGAGATCTACCAGTGGGCTGAATTGTCAGTAAACTCCATAAGTCCTTCAGCTTGGTATCATCCTTCCTGGTGGTAGCATGTGATTGGTTCAAGCACTACTGGAATATTAAAGCATTGTCACTCTTGTGTATAAGTCAGAACGTTCTACAGAACCTCCATTCCCAAACCCAACTCAAAAGGTGAAGTCTTACACTTGTCATTCATAAACCTCCTGCAGAATTCCTGGAATGTGCCTCTGTAGCTCATGGTCCTTAAAGAGCGGTGGAACTGATAGTATGACACTACCAGATCTTTAGGGTTGCGAGCCATGTATATAACCTTCAAATAAAGAACAAAACGGCATAAGCCTTCTGCTACAAAATTCTAAAGTCTCACTCTTTTAGAATCTGAAGATCTAGGGGTAGTAGGGAGCCACCAGGCTCTATCTCCCCCTTCCTTGGGATTGTATGTAAAGGAACCTTCCCTAGATTTGTGTCTGAAGAACCTTGACCTCACAGTGTTTTTGGCCAGAGGGTTGAGGGTAAAGGACTCCTGCCTTTTTTAAGGAGAACTCAATGAACTTTGAGGCCCCCTGTGTTTTTAACTTTTTGGACTTTGGGCTTCAATTTTCAGTTTTCAAAATTGAATTCAAATTTCATATTGAATTTCAACTTTGAATTAACGCTGAGCATAATCTCTAGAATTTCTATGGAAATAATGGAAAAGGGGGCGCTGCTTCCCTGCAATGTAGGTAAAACCGAGGGGTAAGAATACTGGCAGCAAACAGAAGCCACTTACCTTGGATTTACCATTGTGCAAATCTGAAGGAAGAAATCGGTAGGGCAGGTGACTCTTGATAAGCCGAGGAGATGTCAGTTCCTACAACAAATTCACACTGTTACTATATAGTGGAATTGCTACTTGTAGGACCATTGCCCTTTTTTTTAAAGTTATGCACAGTCCCAGCCATAAAGCATGACAGTGCCACTGTGATCTCACAGGAAGGAAGTTGAAACTTCACATGACGTACAATAAATAGATGATCCATAAATGAGATATTTGCAACATTATACTAGGATGGATTTCATTATAAAGTACCTTAATGATCTCGAGACCCGGCTGAGGATACTCCAGAACGGGAAGCTGTTCATCAATATTCATAAGTCCAATTTCATCAGGGTCAGCTCCCTGGCTCACCAGATAAACCACCTCCTGCAGCAAACTGGTACCTGCAAAACAGTTCCATGGTGCACTGTAAAGCATGCTGGGAATTTGGTGGCGGCTGGCAGTGGGGTCTTAAATTAGATTTATGTCTCTGCCCCCCTCCAACACCTTTCATGTAGGTGTGAGTGCCATTTGGGTGGGACAATTTTCATTCTATATGAGTGATTTAATTGATGTCCATTTCATTTTTTCATACAAGCTTTTGAGGTGCTGAACAGGATGAAAAACACACATTTCACACTGCTGCTTATAGGGTTGACATCAGCCAGGTGATGCCCCTGATCAAACTAATCTTAGCCCTAATGCTCCCAAACTCCCTTCATGGCAGTCCACATCTCCTGCTTGGACTGGATCAAGAACCGTTTTTTGTCTTTACCTTATGATGGTGGCTCTGATGATAGGGCAAATTGTTAGAGAAGGACAAGATGATGAGAGTATGGCAAGATAGCGATTGAGATACAGATAACAATGGCAATAGGACAAGATGGAGCCAGTAGGGCAAGATGAAGCCAGAAGGGCAAGATGGAGACAGTAGGACAAGATGGAGAACGTAGGGCAAGATAAAGACGGTAGGGCAAGATGGAGAACATAGGACAAGATGGAGACAATAGGACAAGAAGAAGACCGCAGGGCAAGATGAGGAACGTAGAGCAAGATGGGGAACTTAGGGAAAGATGGGGAACGTACGGCAAGATAGAGAGTGTAGGACAAGATGGAGAGCGTAGGACAAAATGGAGAGCCTAGGACAAGATAGAGACAGTAGGGCAAGATGAAGAGAGTAGAAGTAGATGACAACAGTAGGGCAAGATGGTAACAGTATGAAATGAATGCAGCAGGGCAAGATGGAGACAGTAGGGCAAGTTGGAGACAGGAGGGCAAGATAGAGACAGTAGGACAAGATGGAGACAGAAGGGCAAGTTGAAGACAGGAGGGCAAGATGGAGACAGTAGGACAAGATAAAGACAGTAGGGCAAGATGGAGACAGTAGGACAAGTTGGAGACAGGAGGGTAAGATGGAGACAGTAGGACAAGATGAAGACAGTAGGACAAGATGGAGACAGTAGGGCAAGATGGAGACAGTAGGGCAAGATGGAGATAGTAGGACAAGATGGAGACAGTAGGGCAAGATGGAGACAGTAGGGCAAGATGGAGACAGTAGGGCAATATGAGGACAACATGGCAAGATGATCCCTTTGGCACTTTGTATCAGTATTGTCCAGCCTGTGGCCATTCAGCTGCTATTGAAGTGCAAGTTGTAGAGTCTCAGGCTGGAATGTCCTTGTGTGTATAAATAACAGGAGCGCACAAAGGCTTTATTATAAGGACAAGCAAAGATGTCAATGCTTGAATTAACAGTCAGTGAATAAATCCCAGTGAAAAAAGGCCCAGAACCCTGTAATTGAATTCTGGCCCAGAACAGCTAATTGGACAAAAGCTGGATTCTTCCTCAGAACATTAAATTATCTTTCATTTAATCTTATAAGGTCTGGAATCTCAGCAGCTTTGCCAGGAATCCAGAGGTAGCAGCAATTTTGTTGGCACCAGAAGCCCAAATGCTTCCCACCCCCCGCAGGGGGTTTGATTCCTCTGTGGTTACACCCTGTTCCACTATACGTCCCAAACAGGTCCTTTGGCTTTGAATTTGTATAGACGGGTATTTGGCCAAAAGCTTTCACTGCTTTTTGTTACTGGCAAAAGAAACAGCTGAACATTCCCATTGATTTTCCTTTCTGTTCTGTAGGAAGAGATGTCTAAGTGTGTCACGGAGATGCCAAAATAATAACCAAGAATGATGGAAAGGTTATTTATGGACAGAACTGACCCACTGAGGGGTTCTGTGATCATTATGACAGTATCACTCATATAAGGGATAATGTACCCCCTACTGTAAATGATAAGGATATTAGAAGTCACTGAGGGGTTGTTCTGTGACCATATAAAGGCACAAGGCTGCAGGCTGAGTTATACAGGGAACTCTGAGTATCACTCATGTATTATAAGGGATAATGTACCCCCTACTGTAAATGATAAGGATATTAGAAGTCACTGAGGGGTTGTTCTGTGACCATATAAAGGCACAAGGCTGCAGGCTGAGTTATACAGGGAACTCTGAGTATCACTCATGTATTATAAAGGATAATGTACCCCCTACTGTATATCATAAGGATATTAGAAGTCACTGAGGGGTTGTTCTGTGACCATATAAAGGCACAAGGCTGCAGGCTGAGTTATACAGGGAACTCTGAGTATCACTCATGTATTATAAGGGATAATGTACCCCCTACTGTAAATGATAAGGATATTAGAAGTCACTGAGGGGTTGTTCTGTGACCATATAAAGGCACAAGGCTGCAGGCTGAGTTATACAGGGAACTCTGAGTATCACTCATGTATTATAAAGGATAATGTACCCCCTACTGTATATCATAAGGATATTAGAAGTCACTGAGGGGTTGTTCTGTGACCATATAAAGGCACAAGGCTGCAGGCTGAGTTATACAGGGAACTCTGAGTATCACTCATGTATTATAAGGGATAATGTACCCCCTACTGTAAATGATAAGGATATTAGAAGTCACTGAGGGGTTGTTCTGTGACCATATAAAGGCACAAGGCTGCAGGCTGAGTTATACAGGGAACTCTGAGTATCACTCATGTATTATAAGGGATAATGTACCCCCTACTGTAAATGATAAGGATATTAGAAGTCACTGAGGGGTTGTTCTGTGACCATATAAAGACACAAGGCTGCAGGCTAAGTTATACAGGGAACTCTGAGTATCACTCATGTATTATAAGGGATAATGTACCCCCTACTGTAAATGATAAGGATATTAGAAGTCACTGAGGGGTTGTTCTGTGACCATATAAAGGCACAAGGCTGCAGACTGAGTTATACAGGGAACTCTGAGTATCACTCATGTATTATAAGGGATAATGTACCCCCTACTGTAAATGATAAGGATATTAGAAGTCACTGAGGGGTTGTTCTATGACCATATAAAGGCACAAGGCTGCAGGCTAAGTTATACAGGGAACTCTGAGTATCACTCATGTATTATAAGGGATAATGTACCCCCTACTGTAAATGATAAGGATATTAGAAGTCACTGAGGGGTTGTTCTGTGACCATATAAAGGCACAAGGCTGCAGACTGAGTTATACAGGGAGCTCTGAGTATCACTCATGTCATGTATTATAAGTGATAATGTACCCCTTACCTTGGGGGTTTCAACAGAGGGGGGGCTGGTGGTGTGTTGTTAGCCGCTGCCCAGTACAGTAGTGGAGCTAAAGACCCTCCACAATGGCCACCCACTATGCCCATAATGACACCCAGTGTTGCTGAGCACCGGCCCTTACAGACATTACGCTGCTATATTTTGGCTTTATGAGATAACACTGGAATGAAACATTAAATGGGAGGACATATGGTCTTGTGCCTTCCATCCCTACTGAGATCTGATTGTTGGCCTGTGGATAGTTATAGTTATAGGACAGTGGCCTGATAATCCTCCCTCATTCATCTTCTGCTCCTCCATACAAACCTCTGCTGGGTTGCTAGGGTCAATTTGGACCCTAGCAACCAGGCAGTGAAATAAATAAAAAACACAAAGAATATAAAGTTAAGTGAATTTGTCACATGAGACCATTTTCAAGGCAACTCAACTAGTCATTAAAAGTCCCCTATATAGTAACCAATACTGTTAAGGGGCCCAGACAGCCTTTCTCTCCCCCCCCCCCAAGTCTATAATCTAGAAAATAAAGGAAAGCAGGGTCGGACTGGGACATTTTTTTGGGGATAAAAACTGTTGGGAGAGGGAGTCTGGGCCAGTCCGGCACTGAAAGAAGCCATTAATTTGTGCCATAATCTTGTGGTTCCACTGAGCCCATTACTGCAGCACGGCCCTTATAGAGAAATACAGGCACATGCCCAAGGCTACTGGCACAGAAATAGATGCAAATGGATTTATACAACTATAATACACAAAAGTCATGAATATCTTGTAAATGATATCCTTCTAAACGGCGACTAGTGATGTCATCAGTTATGAATGGTGAGTAGTGATGTCATTTTTGTCACATGACTCACTAGAAATTGTGTATTATAATAAATAAATTACCCCTTATTGGAAAATATGAGGATATTAGAAGTCACCTTGCAGTTCCATGACCTGTATAAAAGCACTCGGCCTCGTACTTATATGTGGTCATGAAACTCCTCTGTGACTTAAAATATCCTTATATTTTACAATAGGGGTTCATTTATGCACTATATAAATGTCAATGGCAGAGCAAAGAGTCATTGAAGTCAACGGTTACAGGAAGGGTTAATGTTCAAAGCTGAGATCATTCTCCCCCCCAGTGGCGTAACTAGATGTTGCTGGGCCCCACAGCAAATTGATTTTAGGGCCCCCAACATATCCAGTGTTTGTCCTGTTTTACCAATATATGTTCAAATTGCTCATCAATGAGAGCCTCGTGGGGCCCCCTGTACCTCCTGGGCCCCCCTGCAGCCGCAGGGTCTGCTTCCTCTGTAGTTACGCCCCTGCTCCCCCCCCCAGTATGATGTCATTGTCTGGGGGAGCATCACTTCCTGATTATACAATCAGTCCCCCCCCCCCCCAGTTCCATAAAAACCATTAATGCCACAAAGAGACAATGTAAATACAATGCCTCATGTATTTGTATCCGCAGCTTGCAGACACAGCCCCCCAGTGCTGATATAAGGATATATGTTACCTGATTTGGGGTACGTGACGATCCAGATATCATGTTCCCGGACAGGGAAATCCGATATTTCCTCCATTTTCCCTCTGCAAAAGGGAGGCAGACGGATCCCATTGTATTCAAAGTATTTGCTCTCAAATTCACAGGGGGTGCTGGGGGTCTCGGCTTCACTCTCTGCCATGCTCTGGGCTTCTGAGGGGCAAGTGGCTGCAGGGGTTGGCTAGTAGAGACAGGGCCAGTGTGCTGTGGGTGTCAGCTGGGCTGTTAAATTGGGTCTGTGCTGTATCAGTGCTGCTACTGGACTTACAGTGGGCCGTGTTGGGAGGCAACTGGGCAAAAGGATGGCTGTCTATAAAGCTCCACTGGCACAATAGAGAAATGAAAGACCCCTGTATTACAAATGTGAACTGGGCACGAGTGGGGGACTATGGGTACAGGGGGAGAGACTGATTCCTGAACAGAGACAGAGCCCTCATATACAAGGAGAGACAGCAGTGCAGCTTGGGTACATGAAGAAGTAGAGTGCTGTAGATCCCTGGCACAGGAGAAGAGAGGGCAGAATTAGCTGGGCAGAGAGAGTGCTGTAGATCCCTGGCACAGGAGAAGAGAGGGCAGAATAGCTGGGCAGAGAGAGTGCTGTAGATCCCTGGCACAGGAGAAGAGAATGCAGAATTGGATGGGCAGAGAGAGTGCTGTAGATCCTTGGCACAGAAGAAGAGAGTGCAGAATTGGATGGGCAGAGAGAGAGCTGTAGATCCCTGGCACAGAGAGTGCAGAGTTCTGTGGGCAGCAGAGAGAGAGTGCTGGATAGCCGAGGGCAGAGGAGGAGACAGTCCAGGGAAGAGAGTGATGTAATGAAGAGGATGATGTCATGTGATGCTGGAGATGCAGCAGGCGCGTCACTGACTCTTCCCCTCGCTCTCACCTAAACAGAATCCTTGGGTACCAGCAGAGGGCGCGCATGCGCAGACTCGTCTCCTCCTTCCCTTGCAAAACAGCAGAGGTTGGGAGAATCAGATCACTTCGTGTATCGGAAAGTCTTGTCCAGATCTCAATCCGAGCTCATTTACCCGCCCAGCAACCCCAGAACAACACATTGCAAAGCTGAAGCTGCAGTTTAAGCCCACAGGGGTGCAGGAGGGCATCAGTCTCAGAGCTGGGGAGACAGCCTTTAACCCTTTCCTTTATGCAATAGCATTCTTTACCCTTCACTGTGACCAAGGGCATCATTTATCAAAGCATGGTAACTCTCCCCTTCCACTGAAATCATCCGAATCCCTCTTGCAGGCAGTTCTATGGCCCCTTCTATATTGTCCATCAGCAGGGCATGGACTTGTATAGGGAGGAATATAGGGTGTCTGTGTGTCTGTCCCCTCTGTACAGAACTGGCTGTAGTATTCATTGGTAACAGTAACAAGCAGATGAAGCAATTAAAGTGCCAACAGGACATTTTCTTTGCTTTTGCTTAGCAGATTAATATAAGGGCCAAGCTGGTTGTTGAGAGTTGCAGTTCAGCAATTTTATAAGGCTTTAATGACAGTCGTATGAAGGCGCAGCTGGTGTTACTTCTATACTGGCTCTAATGACTGTGGGCCTTGTGTCTTTATATGGTCACAGAACAACCCCTCAGTGACTTCTAATATCCTTATCATTTACAGTAGGGGGTACATTATCCCTTATAATACATGAGTGATACTCAGAGTTCCCTGTATAACTCAGCCTGCAGCCTTGTGCCTTTATATGGTCACAGAACAACCCCTTCAGTGACTTCTAATATCCTTATCATTTACAGTAGGGGGTACATTATCCCTTATAATACATGAGTGATACTCAGAGTTCCCTGTATAACTCAGCCTGCAGCCTTGTGCCTTTATATGGTCACAGAACAACCCCTCAGTGACTTCTAATATCCTTATCATTTACATTAGGTGGTACATTATCCCTTATAATACACGAGTGCCCCATAGAAAGACACATGTAGAAACTTCAGAGATGGCAAATCCTGCAGTTCCCTTTTATTGGACTACAAATGATCCCTGTGAGACCAGCAGAGGCAACAGGTTGGAGACCCTTATACATATATAGATTATTGCTTAGGTCTGGGGCAGTGAACGTTAAATAGGAGCTGTGAGTATAAGGAGGGTGTCAGGGAATGTTGGGAGATGTAGTTGTACAACAGAAGGGGGGGCTACAGGCTGGACATCCTGATTGGTGCATTTCAGCAGGTCGGTCTCTTCTCCTGCGCTCTGATTGGACACATTGTGACATTGTGACAGTGGGGGCGTGGTGTTTTTCCGCTTTAAATCCCCGTTACCTGCGGGTTTGTCCCTCTGAGCCCCTCCCCCCCCACAGCCGCAATGTTCAGTCTGGAGAGGGGCTGGAACTTGTCGTTCGCCGGCTGCGGGTTCCTGGGGGTTTATCACATCGGGGTGTCCAGTTGTCTCCAGGAGCGCGCCCCCCAAATCCTCACTGGGGCCAATAAGATCTACGGGGCCTCGGCTGGAGCTCTGAATGCGGCGGCCTCTGTGTGTGACTGTAGCCTGGGTAAGTGCTGACCTCTAGCCCCTTCTCTCCTTATAGTATAACCCGTGGGTTATACCCTCCTCTAATTATATTATAATCTGAGGGTTATAACATCTCCCTCTCCTTATATTATAATCCGGGGGTTATACCCCTCGTTATATTATAATCCGGGGGTTATACCCTCTCCCTATTATAATCCGGGGTTATACCCTCTCCTTATATTATAATCTGGGGGTTATACCCTCTCCTTATATTATAATCCGGGGGTTATACCCTCTCCTTATATTATAATCTGGGGGTTATACCCCTCCTCTCTATACTCAAATTGGGGTATCCACTGACTATGGGGTGCTACAGGCCTGTGTTATACCCCCTCTCTTATATCTATCCTTATAGACAGATAAGTAGTTATTACCCCCAATATTCTGACCCATACACAGCTATATACCCTCCTCCCCAAATATACGTATCTGGACTTATACCTTCCCTCCCATTGTCCCTGAGTAGTTGGAAGATGGGGCAGATAATGTATTGATCCCCCCTCTATCTATTGTGCCCCACAGAGAGTGACATTTAGTGGGTGACAGATGCACTGACAGACCTGCTCATTCAGGAGCCTGTTTGGATTTCTCACCTACTAAAAGGACCTGGCCGGAAGCAGTTGCCCAAATTTGCACCCCCGCCCCCCCAAACTTACTGTACCCAGGCCGAGATTGTTACATTAAGATTTTAAAATCAATTGGATGCAATTCAAACACAGATGTAGGTCTCTCTATGCTTCCAGTTATTCTTAAGTGTTGTAGTTCAACTGATGAAGTGATCCTTTGTTCAAAAATCCCATCTCTTGCATTCTTCCTATGAACTCCCCGAAAGTGGGGCTGCACTCTCCCTCTTGCACTCTCCCTCTTGCATTCTCCCTCTTGCATTCTCCCTCTTGCATTCTCCCTCTTGCATTCTCCCTCTTGCATTCTCCCTCTTGCATTCTCCCTCTTGCATTCTCCCTCTTGAATTCTCTCTCTTGCATTCTCCCTCTTGCATTCTCCCTCTTGCATTCTCTCTCTTGCATTCTCCCTCTTGCATTCTCTCTCTTGCATTCTCCCTCTTGCATTCTCCCTCTTGCATTCTCTCTCTTGCATTCTCCCTCTTGCATTCTCCCTCTTGCATTCTCCCTCTTGCATTCTCCCTCTTGCATTCTCTCTCTTGCATTCTCCCTCTTGCATTCTCCCTCTTGCATTCTCCCTCTTGCATTCTCTCTCTTGCATTCTCTCTCTTGCATTCTCTCTCTTGCATTCTCTCTCTTGCATTCTCCCTCTTGCATTCTCCCTCTTGCATTCTCCCTCTTGCATTCTCCCTCTTGCATTCTCCCTCTTGCATTCTCCCTCTTGCATTCTCCCTCTTGCATTCTCCCTCTTGCATTCTCCCTCTTGCATTCTCTCTCTTGCATTCTCCCTCTTGCATTCTCTCTCTTGCATTCTCCCTCTTGCATTCTCCCTCTTGCATTCTCTCTCTTGCATTCTCTCTCTTGCATTCTCCCTCTTGCATTCTCCCTCTTGCATTCTCCCTCTTGCATTCTCCCTCTTGCATTCTCTCTCTTGCATTCTCTCTCTTGCATTCTCCCTCTTGCATTCTCCCTCTTGCATTCTCCCTCTTGCATTCTCCCTCTTGCATTCTCTCTCTTGCATTCTCCCTCTTGCATTCTCCCTCTTGCATTCTCCCTCTTGCATTCTCTCTCTTGCATTCTCCCTCTTGCATTCTCCCTCTTGCACTCTTTATCTGAACTCCCTGACAGTGGGGCTGTTCATCCCGTTACCTCTCTTCATTGTGCCTTTAACTCTTGTCTCCCAAAAGTGGACGTTAAACTGCCCAGTTATAGGGGTTTAATAAGTCAAATCTAGGGCTGAGGCTTCATTCAATAAGTAAATAAAGTTCTGACTCATGTCACAATGTAGCCAGGTTCTGTTCCTTGATACACTTCTGTCTGTTTGCTGCTGGCTTTGTGTGGCTATATATATATATATATATATATATATATATATATATATATATATATATATATATATATATATATATAAATATATATAAATATAATAGAAATAAAGCTACACAAGCATTTCCATTGGCCCAGCAGATGGTCACTTTTTGGACAGGGGGGGGGCTATGATACTTGTGCAGTAAATCTGTCCCTTTGAGAAAGCCTTAATTAGTAATATAATTAGCCATCTGCCTGAGCTGCTCTGTGATTGGACGAGGGCAGTGAGCTGACTTGTGACCTACCAATTCCCCTCCCCATGGGTTACTATGGGACAGTGACCTGTGTGCCTGGGATGATCTATCACGGGGGTTATTTCCGTTCAGTGCTGAGCCAGACTACTGATACCCAGCTCTTATCTCATGTTTGTGTATTTACCATAATTATATCACTACTCATTACACCAGAGCTCATTCACTACTTGTGCAAATAGATTCCCCCAACAGCGGGGCCCCTCTCTCCCCTCTCGTTCCCTTCCATCAGTGGGTGCAAGTCGGGCAGTGGGTGCAAGTCGGGCAGTGGGTGCTTATAGGTGCAACATGCGAGGCAGGTGATCGGTTTAGAGCTCCCTTGTGGCCAGGTGTTCTGCACCCCATACCTATGTGCCTGAACCAGGGGTTCCCACTCTTTGCTGCACCTACTCAAGGGCAATAGTTCCCCCATGTCCCCATGCCTTGCCCTGCCTTCTGATTGGCTGCAGCGTGACCTGTGTTCTATCACGTGATGTTTGTCCTGCTGGAGGAGTTACAGGAGGGTCAGAGATAATCCGGCTCAGCAATAATCCCATTCGGCCCAATCAGGAAATCTCATTTGCACTTTGGGTTAATGTAATGACAGCACAAAGTTTGCACCAGGTCTGCTAACCTACAGGAGCCAATCACGTGTCTCCTTTCTAACACCAGATGCAGTGCAGCCTGCTGATTGGTTGCCGGAGGGTTTGTGCAACTGGTACAAACTTTGCACCTGTTTTTATTAGAAACCCTTCTTTCCTATGGCACAGCCTTTAACCCCTTGACTTTCAGCAACTGGGTGTTGCCTAGCAACATGATTTATTTATTTATTTTCAGTTGATAAGTACAAAATGTAGGCTTTTCATTAATGACCATCACTTCTTTTAAATATATATGTGTGTATATATATATATATATATATATATATATATATATATATACTATATGTGTATATATAACTATATGTGTATTGTATGTTTTAGTAGCCTTACGTCAGGACTCCAGGAGCAGATTCATTGATAATAGTGTCACTGCCTGATCAGAGCAATTACCATCTGGATGGCGACGTGTCTATAAAAGTCCATATAAATATCCAGCGAGTGATTATCTCATGCCTGTGTTTAGGGAACAGCCAAATAAATCAATTAGCTGCTGGACAAGGACAAATTGAAGAGGAAATAAACCCACATACACAAACAGTTTTTATAAGTGCTGTTGAAAGCAGTATCTCTTGCTATTCTCTTCACTGGTGGTCCTGACTCATGTACCACTGACACAATAGACAAGTAATCTGCTCCCCCTCGAGCCGGGACTCCAGTTCCCACAATGCTTTGCATGTTCTGTGACCACTAGATGCTGCTCTTTCATTTTAGACTCTAGGTAAGAAACATTATATAATGACCTCTATATATCTGCATTATACTGACCAGTTCTTACTGGTTCCAGCCCAGTGCTGCGCTGCTGTATTGCAGGTAGCCAAGGAAGCCAGGAAGACAAATCTAGGGCCCCTACACCCTTCCTTTAACCCAGTGAAGATCTTGAAGAAGGGACTGTACCGAAATCTCCCTGAAAATGCCCACAAGCTGGCGACTGGGAAGCTCTGCATATCCCTCACCCGAGTGTCGGACTGTGAGAATGTTCTGGTCTCAGAATTTAACTCCAAAGAAGAACTGGTCCAGGTATTAGACCTTTTTGTACCTGGGGAGCATTTCTCAATATGCCCTTTAAGTTATACCCCCCACAGTGGGTTTAAGGGTGTGGCTTTATTGGGGGAACAATGTATTCAGTTTTGTTTTTAAAAGTATAATCTCTTCCCGCAGGCTTTAATATGCAGCTCCTTTGTGCCCATCTACTGTGGCATCATCCCACCGTCTTTCCGAGGGGTGGTAAGTTAGTTTTTCCCTATGAAAGTAACAAGGAAGCTCATGATGGATGGGCCATACCATTTATTACCACCACCCCCCTTGGACTATATATATTGCAAACCCCTCTTGGGTTCTTCCTTATTGTCCTCTTGATCTTCTCAGTTGACCAGTATCTCCTTCCACCACTTCCTGCTAAAAAGCTGCACATCCTGTAGTAGAACTGGGGGACCAGGTACAGACTTACCGGAAGAACCTTCATCTAGTCTGTACTGTGACATCACATAAATATGGCATCATAGGTATCCCCTGTACTAAGCATAATTCAGCAGGGACAGTCCCCTAAATTTGCTCATAGTCTGTACAGAGAGATCCCATAAAACTATGGCAGCATAGGTATTCCCTGTACTAAGCACAATTCAGCAGGAACAGTCCCTAAGTTTGCTCATAGTCTGTACAGAGAGATCCCATAAAACTATGGTACATAGGTATTCCCCTGTACTAAGCACAATTCAGCAGGAACAGTCCCTAAGTTTGCTCATAGTCTGTACAGAGAGATCCCATAAAACTATGGCAGTATAGGTATTCCCCTGTACTAAGCACAATTCAGCAGGAACAGTCCCTAAGTTTGCTCATAGTCTGTACAGAGAGATCCCATAAAACTATGGTACATAGGTATTCCCCTGTACTAAGCACAATTCAGCAGGAACAGTCCCTAAGTTTGCTCATAGTCTGTACAGAGAGATCCCATAAAACTATGGCACATAGGTATTCCCTGTACTAAGCACAATTCAGCAGGAACAGCCCCTAAGTTTGCTCATAGTCTGTACAGAGAGATCCCATAAAACTATGGCACATAGGTATTCCCTGTACTAAGCACAATTCAGCAGGAACAGTCCCCTAAGTTTGCTCATAGTCTGTACAGAGAGATCCCATAAAACTATGGCAGCATAGGTATTCCCTGTACTAAGCACAATTCAGCAGGAACAGCCCCTAAGTTTGCTCATAGTCTGTACAGAGAGATCCCATAAAACTATGGCAGCATAGGTATTCCCTGTACTAAGCACAATTCAGCAGGAACAGTCCCTAAGTTTGCTCATAGTCTGTACAGAGAGATCCCATAAAACTATGGCAGCATAGGTATTCCCTGTACTAAGCACAATTCAGCAGGAACAGCCCCTAAGTTTGCTCATAGTCTGTACAGAGAGATCCCATAAAACTATGGCAGCATAGGTATTCCCATATATTTAGGGCCATGGTATAACTGAAAAAAATTTTTTGTTGCCATGGCAGCGGTATGTTGATGGGGGAATCAGCAACAATCTACCTGAATACGACTTGAAAAACACAATCACAGTTTCACCATTTTCGGGGGAATCTGACATTTGTCCGAGGGACACAAACACCACAAACTTCCATGAGGTGCGACTGACTAACACCAGTATCCGGTTCAGCCTGGGGAACCTGTATCGACTGACACGTGCGCTTTTTCCGCCTGAGCCCACGGTAAGTGCCGATACTTAACCCTGCGGGTCACACAGAGGGATTTACAGCTCACTCCCTGGGATTAAACCGCTCATTGAGGATTAACAAGATTTGCCTAAAATTCAATGTGACCAAATCCGTCAAATTTAGTTATTGTTTGTTGAGTTGCTGTGCTGAGCCTTGATTGGTTTCTGGCTGAACCAATGATTAGTTTGTTGAAAATTCATATTCTCTAGTCCCACCCACTGCTTGAGTCACAGACTCCGCTCTCCTCCCCCAGTAAGAGCACATTCCTGTTGCACAGGTTGATTAATTCATACAGGACACGTGATTTTCTTCTGTAAGACCAGTGAGTCCTAAATATAATATAATGTAATGTAAGTAAAATGTAAGCGTCAATATTAGACCTTGCTGGGAATGTCTGTGTTGTGATCTCACTTTTTAGTCCCTTCTCTGCACTTTATTTTTCACTCATTTCATGGGCTGTCACATTTGTTTCCACAGGTTCTTGGAGAGATGTGTCAGCAGGGATACAATGATGCACTTAGATTCCTAAAAGACAACAGTATGTTTTGCTTTTCCTTCTTTCTTTATCTCTGCCTAATACCTTCTCATTAGGGCTGAATTTTGTATGTACATTTAGAATCTCAGCTGCCATAAAGCAGGACAGGACTGCTGCTTCCAATGGGGATCAGATAGGATCTGTGCAGCCACTGGGACAGAATGTTCTGTTATACAGATAGCTAGAATCTCAGCTGCCATAAAGCAGGACAGGACTGCTGCTTACAATGGGGATCAGATAGGATCTGTGCAGCCACTGGGACAGAATGTTCTGTTATACAGATAGCTAGAATCTCAGCTGCCATAAAGCAGGACAGGACTGCTGCTTACAATGGGGATCAGATAGGATCTGTGCAGCCACTGGGACAGAATGTTCTGTTATACAGATAGCTAGAATCTCAGCTGCCATAAAGCAGGACAGGACTGCTGCTTACAATGGGGATCAGATAGGATCTGTGCAGCCACTGGGACAGAATGTTCTGTTATACAGATAGCTAGAATCTCAGCTGCCATAAAGCAGGACAGGACTGCTGCTTACAATGGGGATCAGATAGGATCTGTGCAGCCACTGGGACAGAATGTTCTGTTATACAGATAGCTAGAATCTCAGCTGCCATAAAGCAGGACAGGACTGCTGCTTACAATGGGGATCAGATAGGATCTGTGCAGCCACTGGGACAGAATGTTCTGTTATACAGATAGCTAGAATCTCAGCTGCCATAAAGCAGGACAGGACTGCTGCTTACAATGGGGATCAGATAGGATCTGTGCAGCCACTGGGACAGAATGCTCTGTTTTGGATAAAACTTAACTTTTTTCTTCTCCTTCAGACCTGTTAAGCTTGCCATCACCTGCCACTGACCTGCCCCTGGCTTTTCCCAAAAGTGAGCCACTTTCCCACCACCTGACCTGTGGCTGCTGTGTGAAGAGTAAACGGGAAGAAGAGGATCTGAAGCGGAAGGTGTTGGAGGGGAAGATGCCGTGGCCTCTGGATAAGAGAATCGCGGAGAGGCTGCCGCCCAGCTTGTGTTATGGTAAGAGCCACTTTTATCCGGCCTCCATTGTGATTACTGGGGCTACAAGCAGTACGAGATGCTCCTTGGTGATATACAGTAATTTATGAGACCTTCTATATATCTCAGTGTAACCCTCACAACTTCTGTTCTTATCTCTTGTATCATTTGTTGCAGTCCTGCAGGAGGCATGTAGAGAGAAGGACGGACTGTACCATCAGATCTGCAGCTTCTTGCCCATGCGAGTGGCATCCTACATGGTGATGCCCTATACCCTACCGGTGGAATCTGTGCTCTCTGTTGCTTTAAGGTGAGGGGCTGGGCTGGTTCCAATGTTTATCCATTTTTAGACACTGGATTAGGTACACGTTTATCTTCTGAATGTCATCGGAAAGGCCTTCAATGTCCCTTATGAGTAAAGATTTAAAAGCTCTTGTCAAAGCCCAATAGCACAGGTATGGGATCTGTTATTCAGAATCTGTGGTTTTCCAGATAAGGGATATTTCCATAATTGGGATCTTCATACCTTAAGTCTACTAGAAAATCATATAAACATGAAATAAACCCAATAGGCTGGTTTTGCCTCCAATAAGGATTAATTATATCTTAGTTGGGATCAAGTACAAGCGGCTGTCTTATTATTACACAGAAAAAGGAAATCATTTGTTAAAAAAAATGTGGATAATTTGGATAAAATGAAGTGTATTGGAGATGGCCTTTCCGTAATTCAGAGCTTTCTGGATAACAGGTTTCCAGATAACCCAAGACACTCATTTGGCAGCAGCTTATTTGACACATCGTTGTGGTTATTAAAGGGATGCTGTCATCGGAAAACATGTTTTTTTCAAAATGCATCAGTTAATAGTGCTACTCCAGCAGAATTCTGCATTGAAATCCATTTCTCAAAAGAGCAAACAGATTTTTTTATATTTAATTTTGAAATCTGACATGGGGCTAGACATATTGTCAATTTCCCAGCTGCCCCTGGTCATGTGACTTGTGCCTGCACGTTAGGAGAGAAATGCTTTCTGGCAGGCTGCTGTTTTTCCTTCTCAATGTAACTGAATGTGTCTCAGTGGGACCTGGATTTTACTATTGAGTGTTGTTCTTAGATCTACCAGGCAGCTGTTATCTTGTGTTAGGGAGCTGCTATCTGGTTACCTTCCCATTGTTCTTTTGTTTGGCTGCTGGGGGGAAAAGGGAGGGGGGTGATATCACTCCAACTTGCAGCACAGCAGTAAAGAGTGATTGAAGTTTATCAGAGCACAAGTCACATGACCAGGGGCAGCTGGGAAATTGACAATATGTCTAGCCCCATGTCAGATTTCAAAAGTAAATATAAAAAAAGTCTGTTTGCTCTTTTGAGAAATGGATTTCAGTGCAGAATTCTGCTGGAGTAGCACTATTAACTGATGCATTTTGAAAAAAACATGTTTTCCGATGACAGTATCCCTTTAACCTATTGAACCAGTCACTACATGAGCAGTATAAAACTTTGTCTTGCGCCCCCTACAGGTTGGTGGATTGGTTCCCAGATATGCCGGAAGATATGCGCTGGATGCAGGAACAAGTGCGCTCCCTCGCTGGGGCTGTATATTCCCAGGCCAAGAAGAGGCTCTTCCCATCACTCAGGTACATTTCATACATAGAATTTGGTAAACCTCGTTGATATAAATGGTCTTCATGCTTTTTTTGGATCAAACCCTACTTTTGAGGTCCAACATCAGGCCCCTATAGCCCAGCCAAGACCCTGAGCACCCTTGGTGTTTGCAGCAACTCCTCATGCAACATGATCCGTGTGGTGGAAGTGCAACATGGGAATGCTCCAAAGAGGGGTTGTGGCCATGAGTCCTTAGAATCATTACATGTTGGTGAAGGGTTAACGTTCTTGCATAGTGACAAACGTCAGCCTCTTAAAGGGGTTGTTCTCCTTTAAATTAACTGTTAGTATAATGGAGAGAGGGATATTCTGAGACAATTCACCCTTGGGTTTCATTTTTTTTATCATTAGTGGTTTTTGACTTATTTAGCTTTTTATTCAGCAGCTCCCTGGTTTGAAATTTCAGCCATCTGGTTGCTAGAGTCCAAGTTACCCTTAGCAACCATGCATTGATTTGAATAAGAGACTGGAATATGAATAGGAGAGACCTGAATAGAAAGATGAGGAATAAAAAGTAGCACTAACTATAAATTTTACATGGGGTCAGTGATCCGCATTTGAAAGCTGGAAAGAGGTAGAAGAAGAAGGAATTCACAAACGATAAAAATCAGGGATGCACCGAATCCAGGATTCAGTTTGGGATTCGGCCTTTTTCAGCAGGATTTTGGATTTGGCTGAATCCAAAATTTGCATATGCAAATTAGGGGCAGGGAGGGAAATCGTGTGACTTTTTGTCACAAAACCAGGAAGTAAAAAATGTTTTCCCCTTCCCACCCTTAATTCGGTTCTTTATTCGTCTGAATCTTTTGTGAAGGATTTGGCCGAATCCAAAACAGTGGATTCGGTGCATCCCTAATAAAAATGAAAACAAATTGAAAAGTTGCTTAGGGTTGGCCATTCTATAACATACTAAAGTTTAAAGGTCAACCACCCCTTTAAGTTCTTTATAATAATTTCTCATTGGTTGCCATTCAGGTCACGGGGCCATGGAACCCTACGAAAATGCCTGAGCCTCCCACCTCAGTTCCATCACGCTTCTTCCTACCTCTCCCCCAACAACTACTTCTCCTGCATGGACCTTGAGGGTTGGGTCTGTGACATCTCCAGTCCCTCGCACTTCCGGGATTCCAGCGATTTCCCAACAGAACTGGATTCCGACGCTCGATCCAAGTGCACTTTCAGCTTCGAAGACTCGGGGGTAGACGTCAACTTCTCCACCGACTCGGCTTCAGAACTGTAAATTTCTAGGTTTTACTGGAAATTCCCAAAATTCTAAATCTGGGTTCTCGGCTTATAAAGGAAGATTCGTATGGGATCTTGGGATTGTTGAATGCAAATAAGTGGGGTTCTAATGATCAGCCAATCCGACCTCAGTTTTAATGGAACTGAAATGTTATTGGGACTTGTGTTGGACTGGGTAATTAATTGGTGAGCCTGGCACTGTGGGGCCCAATGGGATTTCTCCTGGTGGCCCAGTCTGATCCTGGATAAGACGACTCCAATATCAGAAGTAAATAATGATAAACGGGACTAAAAATATAAGCGGGGAATTGTCCATTACATTATTAATTGATACAAAGCTTCCAAAACCATATTTCATCTAAAAGGGGCTCAGGAATTCGATCCGGTACCCCAATATACGGCGAATCCTTCTGCCCAGCCAAACCAAATCCTAATTTGCATATGCAAATTAGGGGCAGGGAGGGAAATCGTTGGTCTTTTTGTCAGAAAACAAGGAAGTCAAAAATGTTTTCCCCTTCCTGCAAATTAGGATACGGTTTGGTATTTGGCCAAATCTTTCGCTAAGGATTCGGGGGTTCGGCAGAATCCAAAATAGTGGATTCAGTGCATCCCTACTTGTCTTTGGGGATTCTTTCAGGAACCAGCAGTCAATTATTTTTTTGAGTGATTTCTGAACTACAATGCTTTTTAGTCCTCTGGCACTTTAAAGGATAAGTAAACCTTTAAAATAAGTGAATGTAAAATTGATGAAGGGGTTAATCTAAGCACTTTTGTCATTTACATTCATTATGTATTTTCTTTTTATTCCAAGATATTAAGGGATACATGTGCTGTTAATATGAATGAATTTTGTTCCAACAGCGCCACCTGCTGGTCAGTTTCTGATCAGTCTGACCACCAAGTAGTCAAGGAAGTTGTCAGGAGAAAGAAAGAGGCTGATGTTCTTCTGCTTAGGAAAGATGTGAGAAAAGTTTCTAATTGTTTTCCTAAGCAGAAGAACATCAGAGCAGCCTCTTTCTTTCTCCTGACAACTTCCTTGACTACTTGGTGGTCAGACTGGTCAGAAACTGACCAGCAGGTGGCGCTGTTGGAACAAAATTCATTCATATTAACAGCACATGTATCCCTTAATATCTTGGAATAGAAAGAAAATAAATAATGAATGTAAATGACAAAAGTGCTTAGATTAACCCCGTCATCAATTTTACATTCACTTATTTTAAAGGTTTACTTATCCGTTAAGCACTACGGGTCCTTATTTGCCCCCTTTTCATCTCGAAGGGTTTAAACTCCCCCTTGCTCCTAAAAAGCACATTCTGTTTTATGGTGCTTATTGCTTTAAATTATATATATATATATATATATATATATATATATATATAGTATTTTTAAATATACAGTAAATCTTAATTTGATTGTTTTCAAAGCTTTATAAACTAATCAAGCACTTTGGGTAAATGCCAGAGAATCCGCCATGGAATTATCTGAGACTGAAACAATAGACTTTGTTTATTTATTTATTTTTTCGCTTGAAGGAGGGTGGGAAGGGTTTAAAACAATTTTATGATCTGTACATAAATGGAAATAAATATTATATCTTGTTTAAGTAAAAATGGTTTGTGCAGTTCTTTTTCTCTACACTTTAAAGGTTTGGGGGAGGGGGTTTAAAGTGACAGTTTGACTTTACTATCATGGGTATTACTGAGGCAAATGATATAGACTGGACCCTGCACACACAGACGGGATGTTTAGGGTTTCAGGTATGGGACCTGTTATCCAGAATGCTCAGGACCTGGGGTTTTCTTGATAACAGATCTTTCCGTAATTTGGATCTCTATACCTTAAGTCTACTAGAAAATCATGTAAACATTAAATAAACCCAATAGGCTGTTTTTGCCTCCAATAAGGATTAATTATATCTTAGTTGGGATCAAGTACAAGCGACTGTTTTATTATTACACAGAAAAAGGAAATTATTTTAAAACTTGGATTATTTGGATAAAATAGAGTTTCCAGATAATGAATCCAATACCTGTACATAGAGAATAAGGAACCACAGATGGACCCTGCCAGACAGAAGGGAATGTAAGGGGTTCTGAGACAAGTTGCAATTGGTTTTCATTTTTTATTATTTGTGGTTTTTGACTTATTAAGCTTTTTATTCAGCAGCTCTCCAGTTTGTAGTTTCAGCCATCTGGTTGCTAGGGTCCAAATTCCCCTAGCAACCATGCACTGATTTAATAGAGGAGACTGGAATATGAGGCCTGGATAGAACAAGAAGTAATAAAAAGTAGCAATAATAATACATTTGTAGCCTCGCAGGGCATTTGTTTTTTAGATGGGGTCAGTGACCCCCATTTAAAAGCTGGAAAAAGTCAGAAGAAAAAAAGGCAAATAATTAAAAAAAAACTAAGACCAATTGAAAAGTTGCAGAGAAGTGATCATTGAATAAGAAAATAAAAGTGAATCGAGTCTCAGGGTAGAAATAGAAGCCACTGACTCTCAGGGCCACAAGAATGAAGTGGGGACCCAGTTTCCTCTTTAATTCCGCATGTTGGTGGGGGCGGGTACATCAAACAAGAGGCAGCCAATCAGCGTTTAGGAGGTGGGAAATCCTAGGCACGTAGCGTCCGTATGCTCAGCCAATAAGAGACAGAAGGCGTGGTTTTACTGAGCGCCGGTTCGTGGCGTAGTTAGACGCTCAGCCAATAAACTTCTGGCATTGGGTTTCCCACTGTCATGGCGGCGCCCATGACCCTTTGACAGCGCCCTGACTGATCGGAGCGGGGAGATCGCCGTGGGGTTTTAGTGCAGAGACAGAGCGCGGACATGGGCACAGTACACGCCCGGGTAACTCTTGTGATAATTCAGTTAAACGGGGAGCCGCTCCGTCTGTGTCCAGTGACCTTGTCCGAGGCCGGGGGAGGAGTCCTAGGACCCCTCCTGTTACTGGATCATTAGCCTCAGTCTCCCGGGACTAATGATCCGACTTCAGGGGCTGCTGGGAGTTGTAGTTTGGCTACTAACTGTAGGGGGGACACTGGGAGTTGTAGTTTGGCTACTAACTGTAGGGGGGACACTGGGAGTTGTAGTTTGGCTACAGACTGTAGGGGGGACACTGGGAGTTGTAGTTTGGCTACAGACTGTAGGGAGGACACTGGGAGTTGTAGTTTGGCTACTAACTGTAGGGAGGACACTGGGAGTTGTAGTTTGGCTACAGACTGTAGGGAGGACACTGGGAGTTGTAGTTTGGCTACAGACTGTAGGGAGGACACTGGGAGTTGTAGTTTGGCTACTAACTGTAGGGAGGACACTGGGAGTTGTAGTTTGGCTACAGACTGTAGGGAGGACACTGGGAGTTGTAGTTTGGCTACTAACTGTAGGGGGGACACTGGGAGTTGTAGTTTGGCTACAGACTGTAGGGGGGACACTGGGAGTTGTAGTTTGGCTTCAGACTGTAGGGGGGACACTAGGAGTTGTAGTTTGGCTACAGACTGTAGGGAGGACACTGGGAGTTGTAGTTTGGCTACTAACTGTAGGGGGGACACTAGGAGTTGTAGTTTGGCTACAGACTGTAGGGAGGACACTGGGAGTTGTAGTTTGGCTACTAACTGTAGGGGGGACACTGGGAGTTGTAGTTTGGCTACAGACTGTAGGGAGGACACTGGGAGTTGTAGTTTGGCTACTAACTGTAGGGGGGACACTAGGAGTTGTAGTTTGGCTACAGACTGTAGGGAGGACACTGGGAGTTGTAGTTTGGCTACTAACTGTAGGGGGGACACTAGGAGTTGTAGTTTGGCTACAGACTGTAGGGAGGACACTGGGAGTTGTAGTTTGGCTACTAACTGTAGGGGGGACACTGGGAGTTGTAGTTTGGCTACTAACTGTAGGGGGGACACTGGGAGTTGTAGTTTGGCTACAGACTGTAGGGGGGACACTGGGAGTTGTAGTTTGGCTACAGACTGTAGGGAGGACACTGGGAGTTGTAGTTTGGCTACAGACTGTTGGGAGGACACTGGGAGTTGTAGTTTGGCTACTAACTGTAGGGGGGACACTGGGAGTTGTAGTTTGGCTACAGACTGTAGGGGGGACACTGGGAGTTGTAGTTTGGCTACAGACTGTAGGGAGGACACTGGGAGTTGTAGTTTGGCTACAGACTGTAGGGGGGACACTGGGAGTTGTAGTTTGGCTACTAACTGTAGGGGGGACACTAGGAGTTGTAGTTTGGCTACAGACTGTAGGGAGGACACTGGGAGTTGTAGTTTGGCTACAGACTGTTGGGAGGACACTGGGAGTTGTAGTTTGGCTACAGACTGTAGGGAGGACACTGGGAGTTGTAGTTGAAGGCAAACGCAATGGATTCTGGGAAATGTAGTTGCAGGGAGAGTTGTGTCTGTAGTGGAAGTGGGGCTGGTGCTCAAGAGCAACACAGGGAGTCAGTGGGGGTCATTTATCAACGCTGGGCAAATTTGCCCATGGGCAGTAACCCATGGTAACCAATCAAAATGCTGCATTCATTGTTCTACTTGCAGCTGGCTTTAAAAAGCTACTCACTGATTGGTTGCTATAGGTACCTGCTCATGTGCAAATTTGCCCAGTGTTGATAAATGAGCCCCAGTGATGTGACTGTGGCCCCAGCACTTACCCTCCAGCCTCTGTATTTACTGTATTCACTGTATCCCCCTATAATATAATATGTAATGTAATGGATGTACTTGTAACCCTCCTACTACTCTGCCTCCCCCACTAGAGCCTCGACCCCCTGCCCATGAATGGACCCGACTTTGGATCCCCCGACGACGCTGATCTGGTGGAAGTGGAGCCTGAGAAGAAACAGGAGATCCTAGAGAATAAAGATGTATGTGCTGAACTATACCCTGACCCCCCTCATTCTGTAATCTCTCATTCCCATCAGTCCCTGTCCCAGTGAGCTTACAATCTCAGGTCCCTATCACATTCCCATCAGTTCCTGCCCCAGTGAGCTTACAATGTAAGGTCCCTATCACATTCCCATCAGTCCCTGCCCCAGAGAGCTTACAATCTAAGGTCCCTATCACATTCCCATCAATACCTGCCCCAGTGAACTTACAATCTAAGGTCCCTATCACATTCCTATCAGTCCCTGCCCCAGTGAGTTTACAATCTAAGGTCCCTATCACATTTCCATCAGTCCCTGCCCCAGTGAGCTTACAATCTAAGGTCCCTATCACATTCCCATCAGTCTCTGCCCCAGTGAGCTTACATTCTAAGTTCCCTATCACATTCCCATCAGTCCCTGTCCCAGTGAATTTACAATCTAAAGTCCCTATCACATTCCCATCAGTCCCTGCCCAGTGAGCTTACAATCTAATGTCCCTATCACATTCCCATCAGTTCCTGTCCCAGTGAGTTTACAATCTAAGGTCCCTATCACATTCCCATCAGTCCCTGCCCCAGTGATCTTACAATCTAAGGTCCCTATCACATTCCTATCAGTCCCTGCCCCAGTGAGTTTACAATCTAAGGTCCCTATCACATTTCCATCAGTCCCTGCCCCAGTGAGCTTACAATCTAAGGTCCCTATCACATTCCCATCAGTCTCTGCCCCAGTGAGCTTACATTCTAAGTTCCCTATCACATTCCCATCAGTCCCTGTCCCAGTGAATTTACAATCTAAAGTCCCTATCACATTCCCATCAGTCCCTGCCCAGTGAGCTTACAATCTAATGTCCCTATCACATTCCCATCAGTTCCTGTCCCAGTGAGTTTACAATCTAAGGTCCCTATCACATTCCCATCAGTCCCTGCCCAGTGAGCTTACAGTCTAAGGTCCCTATCACATTCCCATCAATTCCTGCCCCAATGAGTTTACAATCTAAGGTCCCTATCACATTCCCATCAGTCTCTGCTCCAGTGAGCTTACAATCTAAGTTCCCTATCACATTCCCATCAGTCCCTGTCCCAGTGAATTTACAATCTAAAGTCCCTATCACATTCCCATCAGTCCCTGTCCCAGTGAGCTTACAATCAGGAGCCAATTTTACCTGTCTGTAAGGTTCTTGCACTTTGTGCTCTGTCTGGAAACAAACCCAGGACCCCCACTTAGAAGGGAATTATGTTCTAGCAAAACTAATATTTGCCCTGTTGTTATTAGCAACCAATTGGGTGTTGGCTTTCATACATCTCACTACTATTTGAGTGAAAGCCAGCAGCTGTTTGGTTGCTATGTGTCGCTGGGCACATGTTCCGCTTGTAGACAGTCTTGTGATTGGCTGTGTGATTGTGTATCCTGAGGTGGTGGTACAACGCGTTCACTTCGAAGGTCTTGGAAGAACGAAAGATGATCTCATTGCGCATGAAATCGGCCAAGTATTTAAGGCTAAAAACCTAATTGAAGTGAGTATTGATATATTTATATTTATATTCTGTGACACCGGAATGGATCAGGCTTTAGATATTCTTTAATTTTACACAATCACACACGTCACACGTGAGATACACTGTAATAATATACATGGCGGCTTCTTGCCCCCAGGTCATGAGAAAATCTCACGAGGCCCGAGAAAAACTGCTCCGCCTGGGAGTGTTTCGAAATGTGGAAGTCCTGATTGATACAAGTGAAGGTAAAGATCCTATCTGATCCCCATTGTAAGCAGCAGTCCTGTCCTGCTTTATGGCAGCTGAGATTCTAGCTATCTGTATAACAGAGCATTCTGTCCCAGTGGCTGCACAGATCCTATCTGATCCCCATTGTAAGCAGCAGTCCTGTCCTGCTTTATGGCAGCTGAGATTCTAGCTATCTGTATAACAGAACATTCTGTCCCAGTGGCTGCACAGATCCTATCTGATCCCCATTGTAAGCAGCAGTCCTGTCCTGCTTTATGGCAGCTGAGATTCTAGCTATCTGTATAACAGAACATTCTGTCCCAGTGGCTGCACAGATCCTATCTGATCCCCATTGTAAGCAACAGTCCTGTCCTGCTTTATGGCAGCTGAGATTCTAGCTATCTGTATAACAGAACATTCTGTCCCAGTGGCTGCACAGATCCTATCTGATCCCCATTGTAAGCAGCAGTCCTGTCCTGCTTTATGGCAGCTGAGATTCTAGCTATCTGTATAACAGAACATTCTGTCCCAGTGGCTGCACAGATCCTATCTGATCCCCATTGGAAGCAGCAGTCCTGTCCTGCTTTATGGCTTAAAGGGACCTAACAATTTTTTGCTTTTAGATGTCAAAACCTTAATGCCTTCCAGGGGAAGACGCTGTGCCCAATGGACTGGACGTGACGTTTGAGGTGACAGAATTAAGAAGACTGACAGGGAGTTACAATACGATGGTTGGGAACAATGAGGGGAGCATGGTAAGTTTATTTAAAGTCCCACTCTCTTGTCCCAGCTTTGGGAATACTCTCAATAACGTAACTTTCTTCCCTTCTAGGTTCTTGGGCTTAAATTCCCCAACCTGTTCGGCCGAGCGGAGAAAATGACTTTTCAGTTTTCGTATGGAACCAAAGAGACGTCCTACGGCCTGTCCTTCTTCAAACCCCAAGTCGGGAACTTTGAAAGAAAGTGAGTTAATTCCTCCGATTGGCCGATGTATTTAAGTGATATTGGGGGTTTTAATGACATTTCACTAAACGCTTATACACAGGGTCTGTAGGGGGCGCTCTGTTATTTGGGTTCAGTCGTATAAGAGGGCATGAAGCTGGGTGGGGTTGCAATTACATTCTGGTTGCTAGGGTATCTGTATCCCTAGCAACCAGGCAGCCGTTTTAGGGACACAATGGAGAGGGCATGAATAAATATATAAACATTAACTCTAGCCTGACTACCAATCTGCTTCAGGGTCCCTGGGGTCAATGACCCTAACAACCAGGTTGCATGGGAGGCATCATTGAGATGCATTGTTGCGACTCAGTAGCCGTTTTTTTTTGTGTTTATTCTGCAGCTTCTCAGTCAACTTGTACAAAGTCACCGGCCAGTTCCCATGGAGTTCCCTGCGGGAGACCGACCGGGGCGTATCGGCCGAAATCAACGTAGGAAACTTTCCAAAATTATTGCTTTTCCATCCCAAACTGAGGCCATCGACTGAAAGACGTTTATTATTTTCCAGTTCCCCATCTGGAAAACCAGCCACACCCTGAAGTGGGAGGGAGTTTGGCGAGAGCTCGGCTGTTTGGCCAGAACGGCGTCATTCGCCATACGAGAAGAGAGCGGACACACCCTGAAATCTTCGTTATCCGTAATATTTCTTATCATTGGTTTCTGCTACATTGTCTCAAGAGTCAGAACCAGCAGTGCAGAGAATATAACAGGCCAGATAAATGCTGCTTTCGTTAGAAATTACCTTTACAAACAACGTTTACGTATTTAAACGTCTTTAATGAATGTATATTGTAAAGTCGCTCCGAATAATATACACAGACCTTATTACCTGTGAAAGTGATGCATCTGTGTTTCGCTGCAGCACACCATGGTGATTGATTCCCGCAACGCTTCCATCCTGCCCAAAAGAGGCGCCTTGTTGAAGATCAACCAGGTAACGTCCATTGCGTATGCAGCAGTTTATTTCGCTTTTAAAGGGGTTGCTATGTAACCATTTCCATAGTAACCGGTTCTGCTTTAAAGGGGGTTGTTCCCCTTTGAGTTAACTTTTAGTATGATGTTGAGAGTGATATTCTGAGTCTGTATTTTATTATTTGTGGTTTTTGACGTGTTTAGCTTTTTATTCAGCAGCTCTCCAGTTTGTTATTCCAGCCATCTGGTTGCTAGGGTCCAAATCACCCTAGCAACCATGCACTGATGTGAATAAGAGACTGGAATATGAATAGGAGAGGCCTGAATAGAAAGATGAGGAATAAAAAGCAGCAATAACAATACATTACATTACATTTGTTCTTTTTAGATGGGGTCAGCGACCCCCATTTGAAAGCTGGAGAGAGTTGGAAGAAAAAGGCAAATGATTAAAAAACGATAAAATAAATAATCAAGACCAATTGAAAAGTTTCTCAGAATTAGCCATTTTATCTAGGGATGCACCGAATCCGGGATTCAGTTCGGGATTCGGCTTTTTTCAGCAGGATTCGGATTCGTCCAAATCCTTCTGCCCGGCAAAACCGAATCACATCCTAATTTGCATATGCAAATTAGGGGCAGGGAGGGTAATCGGGTGACTTGTCACAAAACAAGGAAGTAAAAAATGTTTTCCTCTTCCCACCCCTAATTTGCATATGCAAATTAGGATTCGGTATTCGGCCAAATCTCTTGCAAAGGATTTGGGGGTTCGGCCAAATCCAGAATAGTGGATTCGGTGCATCCACAAACTAAAAGGCCACCCCTGTTACCTTCTATATTATTGGAAATGGTCTCGGGTGTGTTATGATAAAATGATTAATCTCGTTACCATCACCCTCATTTAATTTTATGGGTGTCGCCACAGACATGGGGACCCAACTTTAGGCAGCAACCCATAGGCTGAGCTTTCTAGTGTCTAGTTGAGTGTTAGAGCGACACCTGCTGGCCGTTCAGTTACCTGCAAGGACTGACCCTGAGTTTTGTGGCCCCAGGAGCTGGCGGGATACACCGGAGGGGACGTCAGTTTTCTCAAGGAAGACTTTGAGTTGCAGTTGAACAAGCAGCTCGCCTGGGACTCCGTGAGTATTTTTAAAGGGGAACTTCACCCATGCACTAGGGAGATCAGTTCTCCTGTTTCCTCTGCTCCTTTACTTCGTGTGAAGTTTGGGTTTAAGGTTCTGATGTATAACAGGTGCTGTCGACGTCTCTCTGGGGGCGGGGAAATGCTGGTGCCTATTGGAGACCCGGCCGTCCAGTATCGCAGACCGGTGAGTAATCGCGAGATCATTGGGATTAATTCACAGCGCACTTTATGTACCAGGGAGGATTCTGGGAGGTGTAGTTCAGAATCAGCTGGGGGAAGGGGCGACTCTGACTTGAATTGATTTGATGCCTGTGCTGTAGGTTTTACCTGGGGGGGACCCACGAGCGTGCGAGGATTCAGCATGTACAGCATTGGCCCCCAGAGCGAAGGTAAAAATATGCAAATGCAACGACCCACAATCCCCTGCTGCTGTGATATGTGGGATTATGGGTAAATGCTCATGTGAATGTTTCTATTTCCCCCAGGCGACTATTTGGGCGGGGAAGCTTACTGGGCTGGGGGTGTGCACTTATACACCCCGCTACCCTTCCGGCCGGGACGCGGGGGATTCGGGGACCTTTTTAGAACCCACTTCTTCCTCAACGCTGGGAACCTCTGCAACCTGAACTACGGTAAATAGTGTTTGTCTTCTGTTTGTCTCCAGTCTTTAATATATTCAACTCTTCCTCCTTTTATCCCATAGGGGAGGGCCCCAGGGCCCATCTGCAGCGATTGGCTGAATGTATCCGCTGGTCCTATGGGGCGGGGCTAGTTCTGCGCTTGGGGAATATCGCCAGACTGGAGCTGAATTATTGTATCCCTATGGGGGTCCAGAGTGGAGACAGGTCAGTCCCTCCGCTCATCACTGTAGCAAATCATTGGCCACCGTGTTTCTGATTTGCAGATAAGGAGGATGGAAATCGTTTCCTTTTTGATTTGAAAGTAATGAGGTTTATTCTCAGAAATGGACCCTAAATCTGTTTTCCATTCTATTCCAGGATCTGCGATGGGGTTCAGTTCGGCGCCGGAATCAGATTCCTTTAATCCTGTGGCCAATCCGCGGCCAATACGCCCGATTTAAGGGATGAACCACAGCACTAGCAAAACATTGTTTTTATTCCTTCCAAATGATCTTTTGTGTAATTAAAGCGGCACTTCGGTCTCATCGGCACCAGAATAAAGAGTTTCTTGTGTTATTATGGGAA
>CM076677.1:135898828-135954338 GCA_038501925.1 Xenopus petersii
TCCCTAGTAATGAGCCATTATACAGTTGCAGAGAATAGGCCCTGGTGTATCTGGTACCCAGAGGCCCAATAAATAGTGACTGTCTAAAGCAATTTACAGCAGCCTCTTGGCCTTTGCCAGTAATTGCAAATTGTCACTCTGGGCCCGATGGGACCTAATAATGGGTGCTGGGAGCTGTGGGTCTGGGATGGGAGAGGGGATGCTGGGAGCTGTATTTATGGGATGGGAGAGGGGGATGCTGGGAGCTGTATTTATGGGATGGGAGAGGGGGATGCTGGGAGCTGTATTTATGGGATGGGAACAAAGGGGGATGCTGGGAGCTGTGGGTCTGGGATGGGAGAGGGGGATGCTGGGAGCTGTATTTATGGGATGGGAGAGGGGGATGCTAGGAGCTGTAGTTATGGGATGGGAGAGGGGGATGCTGGGAGCTGTATTTATGGGATGGGAAAAGGGGATGCTGGGAGCTGTGGGTCTGGGATGGGAGAGGGGGATGCTGGGAGCTGTATTTATGGGATGGGAAAAAGGGGATGCTGGGAGCTTTAGGTCATGGATGGGAGAGGGGGATGCTGGGAGCTGTGTCTCTGGGATGGGACAGGGGGATATTGGGAGCTTTAGGTCATGGATGGGAGAGGGAATGCTGGAAGTTGTAGTTATGTAATAGGAGATGGGGATGCTGGGAGTTGTAATTATGTAATAGGAGAGGGGATGCTGGGAGTTGTAGCTATGTAATAGGAGAGGGGATGCTGGGAGTTGTAATTATGTAAATAGGAGAGGGGATGCTGGGAGTTGTAATTATGTAAATAGGAGAGGGAATGCTGGGAGTTGTAATTATGTAATAGGAGAGAGGATGCTGGGAGTTGTAGTTCTGTCATAGGAGAGGGGATGCTGGGAGTTGTAATTATGTAAATAGGACAGGGGATGATGAGAGTTGTAATTATGTAACATAGTAACATAGTAAGTAAGGTTGAAAATAGGAGAGGGGATGCTGGGAGTTGTGGGTCCGACTCCTGCTGATCCTTGGCTTTACCAGAAACCAGTATGTGGGTTCGTTTAGGTACTGTCAAGTATAGAGAAATAGGCAAGCACAGCCGGACGTCACTTCGTATGGGTAAAATTCAACTTTTATTTCAAGTACATTAAAACCAGAATGTCCAGACGCGTTTCGTATCTAAGCGATACGTAGTCATAGTCAGAAGCCCTATGACTACGTATCGCTTAGATACGAAACGCGTCAGGACATTCTGGTTTTAATGTACTTGAAATAAAAGTTGAATTTTACCCATACGAAGTGACGTCCGGCTGTGCTTGCCTATTTCTCTATACTTGACAGTGCACACACCCCCTGCTACGGGTTCGGGGCGATGCACCCGGACCACTAAAGACTACGGGTGAGTGTTTTTCCACTTATACATCAGCGACCGTTTATCTGAATTATTTACTTAAGCGCTGGACCTGGGGTTTTCTACACCCAGGTCAAGTCTGTTACCCCGGGTGAGCAGGATTTCCTATTTTTCATCCGATTAAATAATTTATGTATATCCACCTTGATCCATTGCGGAACTGTGCAGCTGTTTTGTTCATTGGTTCCTTTAGGTACCCCAGTTTCCACCAACACCCCAACAACATACAGGTGGGTTAATGGGCTCCTGATAAAACTGACCCTAGTGTGTCATGTGATTGGACAATTAGACTGTAAGCTCCACTGAGGCAGAGACTGGTGGCTCTTTTCATGACGATGGCAATTCCTAGAGAGAGAGAGACACTTTCAAAGACAAACAAAAGACCAATTGCAAAGTTCCTTAAATTAATCGTATTCGCTTTTATTTCTTAGAAGCAAAAGTCCCAAAAGGGCTGCTGGGAATTGTAGTGTTGGAATGTGATGCCCTAGGGGAGGGGGGCACTTATTATCTTTTCCTGGACATTCCTCACTATCAGGATATTTTTGGCTGCAGGATAATTTGTTCCCCCCCCCCCCCCAGCAGCTGAACAATTACTGGGCCAACCCCCCCATCCCTCCCCTCCTGCAGGCTCTGCCCCACCCCCTCCCAGTAGTTCCCAGTAAGTCCCACTGGCTGCTGATAAGCCTGAGCTTCAGCTCCACATCCTGTTCCTTCATCACATGAGCTCAGGGTGCTGCTGAGAGGCACCCACACCATGTCCAGCACCCCAGTCAGGTCACCCACCCTCCAGGGCCAAAAGATGAAGAAGGACGAATCATTCCTGGGGAAACTGGGAGGGGACCCTGGTCAGGAAGAAGAAAGCCAAAGAGGGTGAGTCTCTGAAGGGTTAAATGGAATTAAAGGGACGGGTAAGAAATCTCAGTTCTGTCTCGTTGAATCTTATATCCACTAATAGAACCGTCTAACTTATATCAGCACCTAATGAAACGTGTCCTCCCCTGACCCATAGAGCTTACAATCTGTTGCTTCCGGTTAATTGCCTCTCCTGTGTCCAGGTTTTTATCATTTTTAAAAAGTTAACGGGCAGCTGCTTAACTACAACTACAACTACAACTACAACTACAACAGAAGTCTTTGCTTTAATGAAGCCATTGTTGCTGCCTGTCGTATTGTAGCTACATAGGGAGGTTTAAGGGTTAATCTGTAAATATAGTGTAGGCAAGTTCTGTGCTGGGGGGGGGGGTTTCTGAAAAAGCCTTTTAATCCCTCTCACCTGACTGCGTAACTGCTCCTGGGGTTCCTGGAATTCTGCTATTTATAGGGTTACCGTTTCCAGTGTGTATGTGTGTAGGGGGCTTCTAGAGATTCCGATACATCTTTTAGTACTGGCGTCTCAGGGGTTAATCCCTCTTGTGTCTGTGCATGCAATGGTTAACCCCATAGTTGGTTAGGGGTCGTGCTTTTTATTTGCAGATGATTAATATCTCATTGGTCTAGCTATAGCACACAGAGGGTTAATCTTCCAGGGGTCTTGCTTTAGCCCACAGAGGGTTAATATTCCATGGATCTGACTATGGCCTACAGAGGGTTAATCCGTGGATCTGACTTTATATTTACAGTTGATTAATATCTCATTGGTCTAGCCATAGCACACAGAGGGATAATCTTCCAGGGGCCTTGCTATGGCCCACAGTGGGTTAATATTCCATGGATCTGGCTATAGCCCACAAAGGGTTGATGTATAGCCCTCAAAGGGTTAATCTCCCAGGGTGCAACACACTGACAGGTTTGGGGAATGAGCTCACAGGTCCCTGAGAGTTTTGGCATTTCCAGGGCAGGATCCACTTCCCCCCTCAGCCGACAGTTTGTGTCCTGTGATGTCAGTGGTCTCTCCTCCTGTTCCCGAAATTCCTGCTCTCTGTGTCATTGTCCCAACACTCGGCCAGTGCTACAGCGGGGTCCGTGGCACCCAAGGGTCACACCGGACTGGAGAGGGTCACACCGGACTGGAGAGGGCCACACCGGACTGGAGAGGGCCACACCGGACTGGAGAGGGCCACACCGGACTGGAGAGGGCCACACTAGATTTAAGAGGGCCACACTAGACTGAAGAGGGCCACACTAGACTGAAGAGGGCCACACTAGACTGAAGAGGGCCACACTAGACTGAAGAGGACCACACTAGACTGAAGAGGACCACACTAGACTGGAGAGGGCCACACTAGACTGGAGAGGGCCACACTTGACTGAAAGGGCCACACTAGACTGGAGAGGGCCACACTAGACTGGAGAGGGCCACACTTGACTGGAGAGGGCCACACTAGACTGGAGAGGGCCACACTAGACTGGAGAGGGCCACACTTGACTGGAGAGGGCCACACTAGACTGGAGAGGGCCACACTAGACTGGAGAGGGCCACACTAGACTGGAGAGGGCCACACTAGACTGGAGAGGGCCACACTTGACTGGAGAGGGCCACACTAGACTGGAGAGGGCCACACTAGACTGGAGAGGGCCACACTAGACTGGAGAGGGCCACACTAGACTGGAGAGGGCCACACTTGACTGGAGAGGGCCACACTAGACTGGAGAGGGCCACACTAGACTGGAGAGGGCCACACTAGACTGGAGAGGGCCACACTTGACTGGAGAGGGCCACACTGAAGAGACACCTGCTGCTCTTGTATCATTGAATGTGCAAGTAGATATCGGTGTTGGGATGAAGGAATAAAGTAGTGCTGACAAGGCTGCTGTTTCCAGAAAATTTAGCCAGAAAGTCCAAGGGCCACACCGGAGAGGCCACGAGTGACTTCTGATGTTAAAGATCTTTTGTGTCGGGAGAAAACCAAGATGAGTCTCGGTGGCACCTCCCCTCTATAAATAAATATAAACACTTCTCGTTGCCCTTCAACAATTCCAAGAAGCCACTTGGCCAAGGTCGTATCAAACTGTCACAACATTGTCCTGTCCAGTAAATCGCCAGCTGCGAATGAACCGACCACAGACAGGGGCCCCGGCTGCCCTTCAGCTCCTGAGAACTTGATGCCGATAGTAAAGTTTGGTGGAGGAGGAATAATGGACTGGGGCTGTTTATGGGGTTCCAGTGAAACCTTAAGGCTACAGGATTCAATCATATTAATTTGTGGAACAGTTTGGGGGGGTCCTTTCCTGTTTCAGGATGAGTCAGAGCCCAAACTGAACCCCTGTGGGATGAACTGGAACCCCAACTGTGAGCCCCGACATCACTGATGCCCTTGTGGCTGAATGGAAGCAACTCCCAGCCACCATATTCCAAAATCCAGTAGGAACCTTCCCAGAAGAGTCAATAGTAGATTCCCAGGGCAGTGACAGACGTGACTCCAGCTCCGCTCAGAACTAATTCCATGCCGGGTTCTGAGTAATTTCCCCACCCAAAATACAGATCTGACACCCAGCCCCCAGGCCATAAATTCCTCAGCGGCACAAACCTCTCCCTAATAAATGAATCCAATAAAACCCCAGTGCCAGTGGCTCAGATCTGTAACTTGTCTGCTCATCCCTCTCTGTATATTTATACTTATTTATTATATATATTATGGGTAGGAGCTGCCATAGACCGTTCACTGGGGGGGGCTACACCCACCTGTATCGCCTAATGGGAAGTTTTTCAGGGTTCTCTTTAATTTGTAATTTATGTGAGTTATTTCTACTTTTAGTTGGCTGTTTTATACTGCTAATATCATGAATTAGTATCGGCAGCGCCCTCTGCTGTTCTGTCTAAGAAAAGCAACAATCATTGAAACCCAAGTCTTATATTGTTTATTATGGGTGCATGGGTGGCTTTATAAGATACTCCCTGGGGGACAACTCCTACCCGTCCCTTTAAAGACCCCGCCCCTTTATCTACAGGAAACAGCTTTGTGGTCATGTGATCAGATATGGCCGCTCTGGGGATCTTATTTAACTCCAGTGTTTTATTATTTGCTGCTGGAGAGGTCGGTCAGAGTCTTATTTGCCTTTACCAAGTGAGTGTTTCCCACCAGCGAACCCCCAAATGCCTTTAATTTCTTCTTTTCAGTTCCCCTTATTTATAGGACCCCAATATTCTCCACTGTAGGGAAAAGATTCATTTGTTTCTGGCAGTCCCTGACCCAGAGGAGCTTGCACTCCAACTATCCAACACTATCATTGGGGCAAAGTAAACGTAAGACTAAGTTGTAGATCGTTGGCTTCTGCTACATTGTTTCAGGAGTCAGAACCAACTGTTTTTTGTGTTGCCTCTGTATTGAATTCCATGTACTCCTTTAGGGCAAGTGCACACGAGGAGATTCGGGGAGATTTTGTCGACTAATCGCCCCGTTTTTTGAGCGACTATCTCCCCGAACTGCCTCAGCGGTTTTTTCCATAGGTTACAATGTAAATTCGCCTGCGCTAATGCACACGCGGCAATGTGTTTTCTATAGTCGCCCGAAGTTGCCTCACCCATTGTAGCCTATGGGGAAAAACGCTGAGGCAGTACGGGGAGATTGTCGCTCAAAAGATGAGGCTATTAGTTGCCAGGCGACAAAATCTCCCCGAATCTCCTCGTGTGGACTAGCCCTTAAGATTCAGATCCCACCGTATCATTTCTCCAGCGTCTGTTATTCTGGAGAGGGGGGGGCAGCAAGAGCCGAAATTCCCAATAATAGTCTCCGTGACGCCTCGTCTTGTTCCAATGTGACGAACGTTAATTTTAGCCGTAACCAGAGAAGCTGCTGTTAATTGAATACTTGGCTCTCTACTTCTGAGTCGTTACAGGCTGCGGCAGATGTAAATATTGATTTCTGTTGTTCTGTGTAACTGTCTGATCCCTCATTAATTATCCACTGAGCAATCGCTGATAAAGGGGAACTACACCCAAAACTTGCACAAGGAAGGAAATAGAATTCTCTGCAACCTCCTCGTTTCCCTTTATTATTCCTAGTGGGTTTATATTAAGTGTAACGGACTTCTACTTTATTGTTTCAACAGTCAGAACAAAAGACCAGACAGTGACAGACACAATGACAGTTACACAGAACTATAAACCCAGTGAGAATGAGGAATGAATGGATATTGGGAAGTTGTATCAGGAGTCAGAAGCAGCAGTGCAGAGAAAGGGACAGACACAATGACAGTTACACAGAACTATAAACCCAGTGAGAATGAGGAATGAATGGATATTGGGAAGTTGTATCAGGAGTCAGAAGCAGCAGTGCAGAGAAAGGGACAGACACAATGACAGTTACACAGAACTATAAACCCAGTGAGAATGAGGAATGAATGGATATTGGGAAGTTGTATCAGGAGTCAGAGGCAGCAGTGCAGAGAAGAGAAAGGGACAGACACAATGACAGTTACACAGAACTATAAACCCAGTGAGAATGAGGAATGAATGGATATTGGGAAGTTGTATCAGGAGTCAGAGGCAGCAGTGCAGAGAAGAGAAAGGGACAGACACAATGACAGTTACACAGAACTATAAACCCAGTGAGAATGAGGAATGAATGGATATTGGGAAGTTGTATCAGGAGTCAGAGGCAGCAGTGCAGAGAAGAGAAAGGGACAGACACAATGACAGTTACACAGAACTATAAACCCAGTGAGAATGAGGAATGAATGGATATTGGGAAGTTGTATCAGGAGTCAGAGGCAGCAGTGCAGAGAAGAGAAAGGGACAGACACAATGACAGTTACACAGAACTATAAACCCAGTGAGAATGAGGAATGAATGGATATTGGGAAGTTGTATCAGGAGTCAGAAGCAGCAGTGCAGAGAAGAGAAAGGGACAGACACAATGACAGTTACACAGAACTATAAACCCAGTGAGAATGAGGAATGAATGGATATTGGGAAGTTGTATCAGGAGTCAGAAGCAGCAGTGCAGAGAAAGGGACAGACACAATGACAGTTACACAGAACTATAAACCCAGTGAGAATGAGGAATGAATGGATATTGGGAAGTTGTATCAGGAGTCAGAAGCAGCAGTGCAGAGAAGAGAAAGGGACAGACACAATGACAGTTACACAGAACTATAAACCCAGTGAGAATGAGGAATGAATGGATATTGGGAAGTTGTATCAGGAGTCAGAGGCAGCAGTGCAGAGAAGAGAAAGGGACAGACACAATGACAGTTACACAGAACTATAAACCCAGTGAGAATGAGGAATGAATGGATATTGGGAAGTTGTATCAGGAGTCAGAAGCAGCAGTGCAGAGAAAGGGACAGACACAATGACAGTTACACAGAACTATAAACCCAGTGAGAATGAGGAATGAATGGATATTGGGAAGTTGTATCAGGAGTCAGAAGCAGCAGTGCAGAGAAAGGGACAGACACAATGACAGTTACACAGAACTATAAACCCAGTGAGAATGAGGAATGAATGGATATTGGGAAGTTGTATCAGGAGTCAGAAGCAGCAGTGCAGAGAAAGGGACAGACACAATGACAGTTACACAGAACTATAAACCCAGTGAGAATGAGGAATGAATGGATATTGGGAAGTTGTATCAGGAGTCAGAAGCAGCAGTGCAGAGAAAGGGACAGACACAATGACAGTTACACAGAACTATAAACCCAGTGAGAATGAGGAATGAATGGATATTGGGAAGTTGTATCAGGAGTCAGAAGCAGCAGTGCAGAGAAGAGAAAGGGACAGACACAATGACAGTTACACAGAACTATAAACCCAGTGAGAATGAGGAATGAATGGATATTGGGAAGTTGTATCAGGAGTCAGAAGCAGCAGTGCAGAGAAAGGGACAGACACAATGACAGTTACACAGAACTATAAACCCAGTGAGAATGAGGAATGAATGGATATTGGGAAGTTGTATCAGGAGTCAGAAGCAGCAGTGCAGAGAAAGGGACAGACACAATGACAGTTACACAGAACTATAAACCCAGTGAGAATGAGGAATGAATGGATATTGGGAAGTTGTATCAGGAGTCAGAGGCAGCAGTGCAGAGAAGAGAAAGGGACAGACACAATGACAGTTACACAGAACTATAAACCCAGTGAGAATGAGGAATGAATGGATATTGGGAAGTTGTATCAGGAGTCAGAAGCAGCAGTGCAGAGAAAGGGACAGACACAATGACAGTTACACAGAACTATAAACCCAGTGAGAATGAGGAATGAATGGATATTGGGAAGTTGTATCAGGAGTCAGAGGCAGCAGTGCAGAGAAGAGAAAGGGACAGACACAATGACAGTTACACAGAACTATAAACCCAGTGAGAATGAGGAATGAATGGATATTGGGAAGTTGTATCAGGAGTCAGAGGCAGCAGTGCAGAGAAGAGAAAGGGACAGACACAATGACAGTTACACAGAACTATAAACCCAGTGAGAATGAGGAATGAATGGATATTGGGAAGTTGTATCAGGAGTCAGAGGCAGCAGTGCAGAGAAGAGAAAGGGACAGACACAATGACAGTTACACAGAACTATAAACCCAGTGAGAATGAGGAATGAATGGATATTGGGAAGTTGTATCAGGAGTCAGAGGCAGCAGTGCAGAGAAGAGAAAGGGACAGACACAATGACAGTTACACAGAACTATAAACCCAGTGAGAATGAGGAATGAATGGATATTGGGAAGTTGTATCAGGAGTCAGAAGCAGCAGTGCAGAGAAAGGGACAGACACAATGACAGTTACACAGAACTATAAACCCAGTGAGAATGAGGAATGAATGGATATTGGGAAGTTGTATCAGGAGTCAGAGGCAGCAGTGCAGAGAAGAGAAAGGGACAGACACAATGACAGTTACACAGAACTATAAACCCAGTGAGAATGAGGAATGAATGGATATTGGGAAGTTGTATCAGGAGTCAGAAGCAGCAGTGCAGAGAAAGGGACAGACACAATGACAGTTACACAGAACTATAAACCCAGTGAGAATGAGGAATGAATGGATATTGGGAAGTTGTATCAGGAGTCAGAAGCAGCAGTGCAGAGAAAGGGACAGACACAATGACAGTTACACAGAACTATAAACCCAGTGAGAATGAGGAATGAATGGATATTGGGAAGTTGTATCAGGAGTCAGAAGCAGCAGTGCAGAGAAGAGAAAGGGACAGACACAATGACAGTTACACAGAACTATAAACCCAGTGAGAATGAGGAATGAATGGATATTGGGAAGTTGTATCAGGAGTCAGAAGCAGCAGTGCAGAGAAAGGGACAGACACAATGACAGTTACACAGAACTATAAACCCAGTGAGAATGAGGAATGAATGGATATTGGGAAGTTGTATCAGGAGTCAGAAGCAGCAGTGCAGAGAAAGGGACAGACACAATGACAGTTACACAGAACTATAAACCCAGTGAGAATGAGGAATGAATGGATATTGGGAAGTTGTATCAGGAGTCAGAAGCAGCAGTGCAGAGAAGAGAAAGGGACAGACACAATGACAGTTACACAGAACTATAAACCCAGTGAGAATGAGGAATGAATGGATATTGGGAAGTTGTATCAGGAGTCAAAGGCAGCAGTGTAGACAAAGGGACAAACATACTGTACTGTCTAAGGGAATCAATATGGCACCTCCTCCTCCCATATGTATAAATACAAATATACAGAGAAGGAATGTTCTGGGCACACAATAAGCTATACCCTCATACTGTACTGTCTAAGGGAATCAATATGGCAGCTCCCTCCTCCCATATGTATAAATACAAATATACAGAGAAGGAATGTTCTGGGCACACAATAAGCTATACCCTCATACTGTACTGTCTAAGGGAATCAATATGGCAGCTCCCTCCTCCCATATGTATAAATACAAATATACAGAGAAGGAATGTTCTGGGCACACAATAAGCTATACCCTCATACTGTACTGTCTAAGGGAATCAATATGGCACCTCCTCCTCCCATATGTATAAATACAAATATACAGAGAAGGAATGTTCTGGGCACACAATAAGCTATACCCTCATACTGTACTGTCTAAGGGAATCAATATGGCACCTCCTCCTCCCATATGTATAAATACAAATATACAGAGAAGGAATGTTCTGGGCACACAATAAGCTATACCCTAATACTGTACTGTCTAAGGGAATCAATATGGCAGCTCCCTCCTCCCATATGTATAAATACAAATATACAGAGAAGGAATGTTCTGGGCACACAATAAGCTATACCCTCATACTGTACTGTCTAAGGGAATCAATATGGCACCTCCTCCTCCCATATGTATAAATACAAATATACAGAGAAGGAATGTTCTGGGCACACAATAAGCTATACCCTCATACTGTACTGTCTAAGGGAATCAATATGGCACCTCCTCCTCCCATATGTATAAATACAAATATACAGAGAAGGAATGTTCTGGGCACACAATAAGCTATACCCTCATACTGTACTGTCTAAGGGAATCAATATGGCACCTCCTCCTCCCATATGTATAAATACAAATATACAGAGAAGGAATGTTCTGGGCACATAATAAGAGGACATGGGAGGGGAGTTCAATCCTTTATATAAAGAAAAGACTTCCCCTTTATTTTGTTTACAATCTGCTGCTCTGATTGGCCGGGTTCCCTGGGATGTGAGAGACCAATAAATCCAGTGCAAATGTTCAGACGCTGGTGATAGAATTTCAGCCTTTCCTCCCCCCTCGTCCCATCGTCAGTCAGTCAGAAATATCCTGAGCGAATGCTGCTCGGAGTCACTTGCCCCCAGTCAGAAGCTGCAGAGAGAGAGAGTCGCACAGGATCATGTCGGGGCTGCTATGCAGGAAGCGCAGGAAAGAAGCTGCAGGTATGGGGGGAGGGGCAACGAGGGGGTGGGGCTTGAAGTGCCCAGGTAAGGGGTGCCAGGGTGGGACTGTTTGGGAGTATCAGGGGCACATAGATACTTGTTCCTTACTGTCCGATCATTTATAATGTGTTAGAATAAAGCTTCAGTCTGCACAGTGCTGCATACAGATTCTCTGCCCCACAGAGCTTGCAATCTACTGTCTCCCAAAGCAACGTGAGACCTGTATGACCCTTACTAGACAGAACAGTTGCAGACAGAGACTATAGACTGACAGTTTCACTCACTAACTGCCAGTGCGTCACTGGCTCATTGGTGGGTCCATTAGAAACTGTCAGATTTCCCAGCCGGGCCAGAACTGTCTCTCGGCCACATGTTTCAGAGCGTAGTGGCCTCCTGGAGCTTACACCCAGCAGAGGTGGGAATAGGAGAACATTGAGAAACTATTTGTGAGAATTGCTAAAGGGGAACTTTCCCTAAAAACTGTTTCTGCTGAATTACTTTTACTTCCCAATATCCATTCATTCCTCATTCTCTTCTCTGCACTGCTGCTTCTGACTCCTGATACAACTTCCCAATATCCATTCATTCCTCATTCTCACTGGGTTTATAGTTCTGTGTAACTGTCATTGTGTCTGTCCCTTTCTCTGCACTGCTGGTTCTGACTCCTGATACAACTTCCCAATATCCATTCATTCCTCATTCTCACTGGGTTTATAGTTCTGTGTAACTGTCATTGTGTCTGTCCCTTTCTCTGCACTGCTGGTTCTGACTCCTGATACAACTTCCCAATATCCATTCATTCCTCATTCTCACTGGGTTTATAGTTCTGTGTAACTGTCATTGTGTCTGTCCCTTTCTCTTTTCTGCACTGCTGCCTCTGACTCCTGATACAACTTCCCAATATCCATTCATTCCTCATTCTCACTGGGTTTATAGTTCTGTGTAACTGTCATTGTGTCTGTCCCTTTCTCTTCTCTGCACTGCTGCTTCTGACTCCTGATACAACTTCCCAATATCCATTCATTCCTCATTCTCACTGGGTTTATAGTTCTGTGTAACTGTCATTGTGTCTGTCCCTCTCTCTGCACTGCTGCTTCTGACTCCTGATACAACTTCCCAATATCCATTCATTCCTCATTCTCACTGGGTTTATAGTTCTGTGTAACTGTCACTGTGTCTGTCCCTTTCTCTGCACTGCTGCCTCTGACTCCTGATACAACTTCCCAATATCCATTCATTCCTCATTCTCACTGGGTTTATAGTTCTGTGTAACTGTCATTGTGTCTGTCCCTTTCTCTTCTCTGCACTGCTGCTTCTGACTCCTGATACAACTTCCCAATATCCATTCATTCCTCATTCTCACTGGGTTTATAGTTCTGTGTAACTGTCATTGTGTCTGTCCCTTTCTCTGCACTGCTGGTTCTGACTCCTGATACAACTTCCCAATATCCATTCATTCCTCATTCTCACTGGGTTTATAGTTCTGTGTAACTGTCATTGTGTCTGCCCCTTTCTCTTTTCTGCACTGCTGCCTCTGACTCCTGATACAACTTCCCAATATCCATTCATTCCTCATTCTCACTGGGTTTATAGTTCTGTGTAACTGTCATTGTGTCTGTCCCTTTCTCTGCACTGCTGCCTCTGACTCCTGATACAACTTCCCAATATCCATTCATTCCTCATTCTCACTGGGTTTATAGTTCTGTGTAACTGTCACTGTGTCTGTCCCTTTCTCTGCACTGCTGCCTCTGACTCCTGATACAACTTCCCAATATCCATTCATTCCTCATTCTCACTGGGTTTATAGTTCTGTGTAACTGTCATTGTGTCTGTCCCTTTCTCTGCACTGCTGCTTCTGACTCCTGATACAACTTCCCAATATCCATTCATTCCTCATTCTCACTGGGTTTATAGTTCTGTGTAACTGTCATTGTGTCTGTCCCTTTCTCTGCACTGCTGCCTCTGACTCCTGATACAACTTCCCAATATCCATTCATTCCTCATTCTCACTGGGTTTATAGTTCTGTGTAACTGTCATTGTGTCTGTCCCTTTCTCTTCTCTGCACTGCTGCTTCTGACTCCTGATACAACTTCCCAATATCCATTCATTCCTCATTCTCACTGGGTTTATAGTTCTGTGTAACTGTCATTGTGTCTGTCCCTTTCTCTTCTCTGCACTGCTGCTTCTGACTCCTGATACAACTTCCCAATATCCATTCATTCCTCATTCTCACTGGGTTTATAGTTCTGTGTAACTGTCATTGTGTCTGTCCCTTTCTCTTCTCTGCACTGCTGCTTCTGACTCCTGATACAACTTCCCAATATCCATTCATTCCTCATTCTCACTGGGTTTATAGTTCTGTGTAACTGTCATTGTGTCTGTCCCTTTCTCTGCACTGCTGCCTCTGACTCCTGATACAACTTTCCAATATCCAACTCCTGAAACACTGTAGCAGAATGCAGCTGATTAACCTGGAGGATAATTAATTGTTTTACATTGTTTCAAGAGTTTTCCAGTTTTATATTGGACATCTGGTCTCTAAGCTTGCTACCCTTAGCAACCAGGCAGTAGTTGATGATTGTGTAATGTTCTCTGATGTTCCTTGCAGTGAGTGATCTCCAGGAAGAGGGTAAAAATGCCATCAATGCACCCATGTCACCCACCCCCATCGATCTGCACCCAGAAGACACCCTGCTTGGTAAGGGCATGACTTCTTGATTTTTTTCTACTTGAATTCATAATTTATTTAAAATGCACCCTCTGCTGGTGAATTTAAATATTGCATGATAGACATGAGCTACATGCTTGGCAACTCTATATTAGTCCCATGTATAGTGCTCCCTCTGCTGGTGAATACATATATTACATGCTAGACCCAAAGGGAATTTTAAACAGGACCCAGGGTTTATATTGCTCCCTCTAGTGGTGGAATAGATGTTGCACTGGTTCTGCATTATGGCTCTAAGCACCATTGTGTTTTGTGGCCCCTCAGAGGAGAATGAGGAACGCACCATGATCGACCCCAATTCCAAGGAAGAGACCAAATTCAAGGAGCTTGTGAAGGTAAGGGGTGCAGCTGGGTTGTGGGATTTTGGGGCTTGATTGAGGCAGAGAGTAATACTGATTATGATTGTATCACTGGAACTCTGGGAAATGATGGCATCTAACTTAGGGACCGTTCCTGCTGAATTGTGCTTAGTACAAGGGCACTCTTATACTGATTTCTTGCAGTCCTCATTCTAAGTCTGGTCATTTTCAGGTCCTTATTGACTGGATTAATGAGGTTCTGGTCGAGGAGAGAATTATTGTGAAGAATTTGGAAGAGGATCTGTATGACGGGCAGGTGCTGCAGAAACTTCTAGGTGAGAAGAAACTCAAGTTCTAAGGTAGTGGAAATCCTGAGCTAATTTGCAGTAGGAACAGCAGGAATCTCCCCCAGGTACAAAGCTCTGATTCTCTGTACTTCCTGCTCCTGGGCTGTTCTCTTTCCCATGGTCAGACAGGAACCTCCCCCTGGGTAAGTGAATCCAATCTCCCCCAGTACTTACCCAGGTACAGAGCTCTGATTCTCTGTACTTCCTGCTCCTGGGCTGTTCTCTTTCCCATGGTCAGACAGGAACCTTTCCATTTGTCTAATGACTCTAATCCTCCTTCACTATTGGAGCAAGACTGGATTTGTTTTTCCAGGGGGAGGTTCCTGTCTGACCATGGGAAAGAGAACAGCCCAGGAGCAGGAAGTACAGAGAATCAGAGCTCTGTACCTGGGTAAGTACTGGGGGAGATTGGATTCACTTACCCAGGGGGAGGTTCCTGTCTGACCATGGGAAATAGAACAGCCCAGGAGCAGGAAGTACAGAGAATCAGAGCTCTGTACCTGGGTAAGTACTGGGGGAGATTGGATTCACTTACCCAGGGGGAGGTTCCTGTCTGACCATGGGAAATAGAACAGCCCAGGAGCAGGAAGTACAGAGAATCAGAGCTCTGTACCTGGGTAAGTATTGGGGGAGATTCACTTACCCAGGGGGAGGTTCCTGTCTGACCATGGGAAAGAGAACAGCCCAGGAGCAGGAAGTACAGAGAATCAGAGCTCTGTACCTGGGTAAGTACTGGGGGAGATTGGATTCACTTACCCAGGGGGAGGTTCCTGTCTGACCATGGGAAAGAGAACAGCCCAGGAACAGGAAGTACAGAGAATCAGAGCTCTGTACCTGGGTAAGTACTGGGGGAGATTGGATTCACTTACCCAGGGGGAGGTTCCTGTCTGACCATGGGAAAGAGAGCAGCCCAGGAGCAGGAAGTACAGAGAATCAGAGCTCTGTACCTGGGTAAGTACTGGGGGAGATTGGATTCACTTACCCAGGGGGAGGTTCCTGTCTGACCATGGGAAAGAGAACAGCCCAGGAGTAGGAAGTACAGAGAATCAGAGCTCTGTACCTGGGTAAGTACTGGGGGAGATTGGATTCACTTACCCAGGGGGAGGTTCCTGTCTGACCATGGGAAAGAGAACAGCCCAGGAGCAGGAAGTACAGAGAATCAGAGCTCTGTACCTGGGTAAGTATTGGGGGAGATTCACTTACCCAGGGGGAGGTTCCTGTCTGACCATGGGAAAGAGAACAGCCCAGGAGCAGGAAGTACAGAGAATCAGAGCTCTGTACCTGGGTAAGTACTGGGGGAGATTGGATTCACTTACCCAGGGGGAGGTTCCTGTCTGACCATGGGAAAGAGAACAGCCCAGGAGCAGGAAGTACAGAGAATGAGAATATGGAGATCAGCGACTGTCGCTAGTCATCGTTATCATTAGTTATTCACTTCTCTTGAAATAGAAACAATATAAATATCACGGGCAGATTTATTGCCACATCAGCGCATCCCGGGGGGCTGCCCCCATAAAGGAGCGGTGGGCTCAGCGTGGCTTCTGATTTACATAACACTTTTCCCAGCATCCCTTGCGGTACAGAACGCATGGATCGTCAAAATACTAAGTAGGTTAATAACCTGCTCTTTAATTAGTTCCGTTCCTTTAAGATCTTTATTGATTGGAGGAACGTGATTGGACGGGAGGCGACATCGTTATCATCATCTTTTATTCATGAAGCCCCTGCTCTGTAATTATCCCCCAGAAATGGAGCTTAGGGCTCCTTATTATTCTGTGTGACGCCTCAAATTAATTTCTGCAACTTGATTCTACTCGTTCTGTATATTGTCAGCTTTGACTTACCGACCTTAATTATCATTTCATCTTCCATATACTTCCCACCTTATCTGCTGCAGTATAGAGCTCTGCTGGGTATGTTTGTTCTCCTTCATTATATTGTGCAGCGCCCCCTACAGGTCACTGCGGTGAAGTACCTAATTATAAGGGATAATGTACCCCCTACTGTAAATGATAAGGATATTAGAAGTCACTGAGGGGTTGTTCTGTGACCATATAAAGACACAAGGCTGCAGGCTGAGTTATACAGGGAACTCTGAGTATCACTCATGTATTATAAGGGATAATGTACCCCCTACTGTAAATGATAAGGATATTAGAAGTCACTGAGGGGTTGTTCTGTGACCATATAAAGGCACAAGGCTGCAGGCTGAGTTATACAGGGAACTCTGAGTATCACTCATGTATTATAAGGATAATGTACCCCCTACTGTATATAATAAGGAATAATGTATCCTGTACGTCAGAGACGAGGGTGAGAGAAGGAAATAATGGGATGAAACACTAATAATAATTTCCTGCATTTAGAGACGTTGGGGAGTCGGAAGCTGAATGTTGCGGAGGTCACACAGTCTGAGATTGGGCAGAAGCAGAAGCTACAGACAGTTCTGGAAGCCGTACAGGAGCTGCTGAGACCTCAGGGGTGGGCCATAAGGTGGAACGTTGACTGTAAGTATTCATGGGTGGGGCCTCGGTTTCTTAAAGGGAACCTGTCTGTGGCTCAGCACTTTCTCTTGCTGTGAGACTGACGTCTCTTTATCTCTCTGTCTGTCTCTTTATCATATAAAGCCATCCATGGGAAAAACCTGGTGGCAATTCTGCACCTTCTGGTGGCGCTGGCGATGCATTTCCGGGCTCCAATCCGCCTCCCTGAGCACGTGTGTGTACAAGTTGTAGTAGTGAAGGTGAGTCTAATTGACAGACACTATATAACCGCTCCCTGTATCCCAATAAGTTTTCTATTCCTGGGAACCCAAAATACTTCTCTTTATGGAGTTTCCTTAATTTGCCACTGGGGGGCAGTGCAGAACCAGCTTTAGGCAACTTGTCGCCATTTAGGGGATGAGCCCTGAAATCCTGCAAGTCCATGGGAATCAATATGGCAGCTCTGACTTGATGGGCTGCTAGAAGACCCCATTAATTCGAATCAAGGGGCCGTTATACCCTTTTTCAGACTGGGCTCCTGCAGAACCTCTTTGTGAGGCTGATTTGCTTACGTTTGTTTTTTCAGAAACGCGAGGGTTTGTTGCAGACGGCACATGTGACCGAGGAGCTGACAACCACCACTGAGTAAGCGGAGAAACCTCTACTGCCCCCCAATACCTCTCACATTCTTCCAATGGTTTTGGAACCCCCAGATACACAAATTAAGGATTTCAGCCCTTTTTGGGGAACGACTCTCATCTCTAATCCCCTCGGTGTTGGGGCTCTGTTCCTATTAGCGACTCCTCACTCTGCTTTGATTGGCGGATGCCAAAATTCTGGGAATCGAGGAGATGAAACTGAGCCTTTAATTGGCTTTTAACTAATCCCCAGGCAGTCGGAACGCACAGCGAGGAGCATCTCTGGTGTCTGTTCCCTGAGCAACTGAAATACAAAAAGCTACAAATAGTCAGTGTCTCCCCTAATAGTGAGTCAAACAACCCATTGTGCCGTCAGCCTACTACTCCCAGCATGCTCTGTTGCAGCCACGTGCTTCTCTCTGACCTATGACTTTGCAGGCTGAGGTTCTTCCTGTTTGATCAAACAGATTCACCCTTAATGGAACTAACTGTGTTTTCTTCTTTCTAGGATGATGATGGGCAAATTTGGTGAGTCAGTATTTTCTTCTGGTCAAACACAGGAATTAAATAAGGGGGTAGGGGTTTCATATTGACCAATTAAAACCATTAAGTTGACTTGTCAATATCGCTTATAACCTGTTTACTTCCCCTTTATGCAGAGCGCGATGCATTTGACACTTTATTTGACCACGCCCCTGACAAACTGAGTGTTGTAAAGAAGGTGAGTGTCGCCCCTCTCCCACTGTTGCCCCCGGTTTACGTAAGGGTAGGTGGGTATTAACCCCCGTGTTCTGCCCCTTCTCTTCCAGTCCTTGATCACGTTTGTGAATAAACATCTGAACAAGTTGAATTTGGAAGTGACCGAGTTGGAGACTCAGGTGGGACCTGGTTTCTATGTGAATGTTTCATTTTCGACTGATATTTGAGTCCATTATACAAGTTTGCTCTGGTTCCATTATCTGAACTGATAGAAATGTTTTACTGCTGACGTTCTGCTTCCATGATGTGGACCTCATCGGTTGCCATTAGTGGGGGGCATAGCAGACCTCCTCGGGGGCACAGTCTATAGAGATAGTGGCTTCTAAGTAAACACAACTCACCGTAACTGTGGACCATAATCCCTGTTCCAGACACATGGCCCTCAACTAACATTCCTCTTAAGTGCCCTAGACCTTTACTGACTTTCTCATTGAATAACCTATAGCTCTACTAACATTGGCTTAAATCACCTAGACCTCTACTGCTTGAATGACCTAGACCTCGAATGAACTAGAACTCAACTGACATTCCTCTTAATTATTCTAGACCTCTACTAACTTTCCAACTGAACAACCTAGATCTCCACTAATATTTTGCTTAAATGACCTAGACCTTTACTGACATTCTGTAGACCTCTACTGATATTGCTCTTAATTGACCTAGACATCTACTAACTTTCCAACTGATTAACCTAGATCTCCACTAACAATTTGCTTAAATTTCTAGACCTTTACTGACATGTCAATTGAATGACCTAGACTTCTACTAATGGTTTGCTTGGATAATCTAGACCTCAACTGACATGCTCCTAGGGTTACCTAAACTTCTACTAACATTTCACTTGAATGACACAGACCTTTGCTGGCATTTCACTTGAATGACCCAGACCTCCAATAACATTCTGCTTGAATGACCTAGACCCCTACTACTGTTCATTTTAAATGACCTAGACGAACATTCTGCTTCAATTGCATTCATCTCTACTGATGTTCTGTTTGAATGACCTAGACTTCTGCCGACCTTCAATTTAAATGACCTAGGTCCCCACTGATGTTCTTTTTTTAAATGTTCTAGACTTCTACCAACATTCTCCTTGATTGATTTAGACATTTACTGATGTTCTCCTTAATTGACTTGCACTTCTACTGACCTTCCTCTTGAACGACCTTGACTGGTCTCTAGAACACAAAAAGTACCTATAGTACCCACAAACTAGGCAGCCTAAATGTCAACTCTGTGACAATGCTGATAGGTGGGATCCCTGATTCTAGATTTTCAGTATAAAGTAGGGATAGACCACCTTCAGCATCCCGAATGTTATAAACTTCCAACATCCATAAACGAGAGGAAGAAAACACAATGTGGAGTGTAAGACCTTTCTAGAACACTTACAGCTAATAAAAATCATGATGGCAGCTCCATTTCCAGAGTGACAGGGGAACAAATGGCTCTTCCATAACGGCCTCGGCTGCAGTTTATATTCTGTATAAATCAGGGGGAATCTGACAAATCCCATTTACATTTGATCCGTAATGAGGAGGATTGTGCCGCAGTCTGGCAGATTCACATTTACATTCTCCTTCCAAAGGCAAATTTCTCTTCTTTATTATGGAAATAATGAAAACTAAAGGGAAAGTTTTCCTCTGTAGCCTTCTGTTTGCGAGACAATTGCAGGTTCATTTCTGTTTTCTCTGCACAGTTTGCAGACGGAGTTTACCTGGTGCTGCTCATGGGGCTCCTCGAAGGTTATTTTGTTCCTCTTCATAATTTCTACCTGACGCCAGAAGGCTTTGAACAGACGGTGAGTGGGGCTCTGTGATTGGCTGGATTGGTAGATCATTGGGAACAGGCTCTTTTGTAAATGGGTGAAAATGTAATTATACAGGCATAGCTGCAGGCAACATAGATATTCCCTGTACTAAGCACAATTCAGCAGGAACAGCCCCTAAGTTTGCTCATAGTCTGTACAGAGAGATCCCATAAAAACTATGGTACATAGGTATTCCTTGTACTAAGCACAATTCAGCAGGAACAGTCCCCTAAGTTTGCTCATAGTCTGTACAGAGAGATCCCATAAAACTATGGCAGCATAGGTATTCCCTGTACTAAGCACAATTCAGCAGGACCAGTCCCTAAGTTTGCTCATAGTCTGTACAGAGAGATCCATAAAACTATGGCACATAGGTATTCCCTGTACTAAGCACAATTCAGCAGGAACAGTCCCTAAGTTTGCTCATAGTCTGTACAGAGAGATCCATAAAACTATGGTACATAGGTATTCCCTGTACTAAGCACAATTCAGCAGGAACAGTCCCCTAAGTTTGCTCATAGTCTGTACAGAGAGATCCCATAAAAACTATGGTACATAGGTATTCCCCTGTACTAAGCACAATTCAGCAGGAACACAGGTGAGCACGTGTATGAAATAAATCAGGTATTTCAGGGCTGTAACCTGGGTCCATGTCCTCATGACTCTCCTTTTAATTCAGGTTCACAATGTCGCCTTCTCCTTTGAGCTGATGCAGGACGGGGGCTGAAGAAGCCGAAAGCCAGGCCTGACAGGTAATAGTCGTTTTAACTCTTCCTGAGTCAGAACCAGCAGTGCAGAGAATAGAAACAGCCAGACAGACACCTGACATTACCTGTAACTTTTATCCTAGAATAACATTTCCTTTTAATATTATTTTTTATTTTTTTTTGCAGATATTGTCAATCTTGACCTAAAGTCGACGCTGCGAGTGTTATATAATCTATTTACAAAGTACAAGCACCTTGACTGAACCTGTTTTTATCCTTCCTATGTTGTGCCTTATGTGGAAAATGCACTGCTCCCCCAATTCCTCCGACCCCCCCAGGAACCCAGTGTGTCTTGTGATATTTATATATTCTCTCCTGGCTTCTGCCTCGCGGCACATGGGATCCAGCTCAGTTACTCTCTGCCCAGAGAGAAGTGTAAGAGAATTTCCCATTTCAGTATCCGACGTCTGCCATCCCTTGCTCCTTTAGAGGGTTAGGGTGTGTGAGTTGTAGTTTTGCAGCTGTAGGGCGACACACTGAATGATATCCCTTTAAAATAACATCCAAACTGATGGATAGAAGAAAAAAATACTTTGTTTTATTAAACTGGACCAATGAAAATGCAGAGTTTGTGTTTCCTCCCATAGTCGCTCAGTCTGACGTCTGCTTCCAGAATAAGATGCTGTGCTTTCCCTTTAACTGGAAATATTGTCATTAAATTATATCTTGTGTACCGTGTCTTTAAATTTCCTTTTGTCTCAACTCCTGTAGTGTTTTGTTCTTCAACAATATAAAGTATTATAATTGTGACGCCACATAAATGTCTTTCTTTTTGTTATATCACTCATGTATTATAAGGGATAATGTACCCCCTACTGTAAATGATAAGGATATTAGAAGTCACTGAGGGGTTGTTCTGTGACCATATAAAGGCACAAGGCTGCAGGCTGAGTTATACAGGGAACTCTGAGTATCACTCATGTATTATAAGGGATAATGTACCCCCTACTGTAAATGATAAGGATATTAGAAGTGACTGAGGGTTGTTCTGTGACCATATAAAGGCACAAGGCTGCAGGCTGAGTTATACAGGGAACTCTGAGTATCACTCATGTATTATAAGGGATAATGTACCCCCTACTGTAAATGATAAGGATATTAGAAGTCACTGAGGGGTTGTTCTGTGACCATATAAAGGCACAAGGCTGCAGGCTGAGTTATACAGGGAACTCTGAGTATCACTCATGTATTCTAAGGGATAATGTACCCCCTACTGTAAATGATAAGGATATTAGAAGTCACTGAGGGGTTGTTCTGTGACCATATAAAGGCACAAGGCTGCAGGCTGAGTTATACAGGGAACTCTGAGTATCACTCATGTATTATAAGGGATAATGTACCCCCTACTGTAAATGATAAGGATATTAGAAGTCACTGAGGGGTTGTTCTGTGACCATATAAAGGCACAAGGCTGCAGGCTGAGTTATACAGGGAACTCTGAGTATCACTCATGTATTATAAGGGATAATGTACCCCCTACTGTAAATGATAAGGATATTAGAAGTCACTGAGGGTTGTTCTGTGACCATATAAAGGCACAAGGCTGCAGGCTGAGTTATACAGGGAACTCTGAGTATCACTCATGTATTCTAAGGGATAATGTACCCCCTACTGTAAATGATAAAGGATATTAGAAGTCACTGAGGGGTTGTTCTGTGACCATATAAAGGCACAAGGGCTGCAGGCTGAGTTATACAGGGAACTCTGAGTATCACTCATGTATTATAAGGGATAATGTACCCCCTACTGTAAATGATAAGGATATTAGAAGTCACTGAGGGGTTGTTCTGTGACCATATAAAGGCACAAGGCTGCAGGCTGAGTTTATACAGGGAACTCTGAGTATCACTCATGTATTATAAGGGATAATGTACCCCCTACTGTAAATGATAAGGATATTAGAAGTCACTGAGGGTTGTTCTGTGACCATATAAAGGCACAAGGCTGCAGGCTGAGTTATACAGGGAACTCTGAGTATCACTCATGTATTATAAGGGATAATGTACCCCCTACTGTAAATGATAAGGATATTAGAAGTCACTGAGGGGTTATGTGACCATATAAAGGCACAAGGCCTGCAGGCTGAGTTATACAGGGAAACTCTGAGTATCACTCATGTATTATAAGGGATAATGTACCCCCTACTGTAAATGATAAGGATATTAGAAGTCACTGAGGGGTTGTTCTGTGACCATATAAAGACACAAGGCTGCAGGCTGAGTTATACAGGGAACTCTGAGTATCACTCATGTATTATAAGGATAATGTACCCCCTACTGTAAATGATAAGGATATTAGAAGTCACTGAGGGGTTGTTCTGTGACCATATAAAGACACAAGGCTGCAGGCTGAGTTATACAGGGAACTCTGAGTATCACTCATGTATTATAAGGGATAATGTACCCCCTACTGTAAATGATAAGGATATTAGAGGTCACTGAGGGCTTCTGGGACCAAATAAAGGCACAAGGCTGAGTTATACAGCTTCTATATGGGCCATGGAAGTAGAAATAATTATATATATAAAATAATCTTATTGAAGATACAAAGTCCTGCTGAATAGGAAAACCGTTGGTTTTGTCGCTATGAGGGAACCACCTCCTGTTATTACATCACAAAGAAGAAGGGGAAGTATTTTTTCTAAATTGTGTTGTAACCACGAGGGAAGCAGCGAGTCGAAGCTCTTAGAATTTGGGGAGCGGATAAGGAAGTGAGGGGCAGAACTCACGTCACTTGTAAAAGCGAGAGGACTGGGCCGGTGCAGGTACTGGGGGGGGGGGGGGGGGGGGGGGTAATGGGGCAGTTTGGGGTTTACCAGCTGTTTTAGGGCAGTTTAGAGAGGAACTACATTAACTGGGGCCTGAGTAGCCAGGGGCCCCGTTTCACTAACTCCAGCCCTGACAGATGTGCAGGTCTATAAATGTTAATAGTGATTTAATATGAGAAGCCTGATAATTACATTGTTACTGTGGAGTATTGGTGGATACTCAGTGCACCCCAGGCACATTTATATGGATGGGGCCCTGAGATTTCTTATGGCAGCCCGGCATAGAGAATGAGAATTATATGGAGGTACCTGGAGCTACACAGGGAATCGGCTACATGACTTCTGGGGCCACAGAACAAATGTGTCACAGAATTACCTGCCCCCCCCCCCCCGGAGCAACGGAATATTATACAGAAAGGAATCATTCAGAAAAGTCTTTTTCCTTTTTTTTAATATCCCCACAGTGTAAAAATGGAGTCACTTCTACCATCCGCCGATGCTCAACTCAGCGTCTTCGATAGCTCTGATACTCCAGGTATGGGGACCATAGCAAATGCATTCACTTCTAATATCCTTATCATTTACAGTAGGGGGTACATTATCCTTATAATACATGAGTGATACTTAGAGTTCCCTGTATAACTCAGCCTGCAGCCTTGTGCCTTTATATGGTCACAGAACAACCCCTCAGTGACTTCTAATATCCTTATCATTTACAGTAGGGGGTACATTATCCCTTATAATACATGAGTGATACTTAGAGTTCCCTGTATAACTCAGCCTGCAGCCTTGTGCCTTTATATGGTCACAGAACAACCCCTCAGTGACTTCTAATATCCTTATCATTTACAGTAGGGGGTACATTATCCCTTATAATACATGAGTGATACTCAGAGTTCCCTGTATAACTCAGCCTGCAGCCTTGTGCCTTTATATGGTCACAGAACAACCCCTCAGTGACTTCTAATATCCTTATCATTTACAGTAGGGGGTACATTATCCTTATAATACATGAGTGATACTCAGAGTTCCCTGTATAACTCAGCCTGCAGCCTTGTGTCTTTATATGGTCACAGAACAACCCCTCAGTGACTTCTAATATCCTTATCATTTACAGTAGGGGGTACATTATCCCTTATAATACATGAGTGATACTCAGAGTTCCCCTGTATAACTCAGCCTGCAGCCTTGTGCCTTTATATGGTCACAGAACAACCCCTCAGTGACTTCTAATATCCTTATCATTTACAGTAGGGGGTACATTCTCCCTTATAATACATAATGTTATTGACTAAACTCCTGATTAATGTTGTAGGTGAAATAAAGAAGTATATACAGTCGAATGCGAAAAATGACCCCAGATTCCTAGAGCTGCAGACGGTACGGAAATGAATATATTTCACTCTATATAAATAAATATATTTGTGTAATATAAGCCCTGCCTGTACCAACATGATTCCGGATGTCAGGCAGCAAGTTACTATTGAGTACCAAGTGCTTCTGGGAAATTAAGATCACATTTAATTATGGTGGGTGAGTAGGCGGGGCTTTGGTATATAAGGGGGGCTGGAGTTGGTTTTGATCAGGGGCAGGTGGAGCAGGGGGAGCAGGAGTTGGTGTTGGATAAAGGATATAACTGGGCAGACTGGGGCATAACAACCAAGAGTCCTAAATGTAATGCAAAATAGACTGACGTTAATTTTTTCAGGGGATGCTGGGAATTGTAGTCCAACAACACACCGAATTGGTGGAGGGGGTATTATACAGGTATGGGACCTGTTATCCAGAATGCTTGGGGACCTTGGGTTTTCTGGATAATGGATCTTCCATAATTCGGATCTTCATGCCCCAAGCCTACGAGAAAATCACGTAAACATCAAATAAAGCCAATTGGCTGGTTTTGCCTCAATAAGGATTAATTATATCTTAGTTGGGATCATGTACAAGCGACTGTTTTATTATTACACAGGAAATCTTATTTAAAAATTTGGATTATTTGGATAAAAACGGAATCAATGGGAGACAGCCTTTCCGTAATTCGGAGCTTTCTGGATCATGGGTTTCCGGATAACAGATCCCTATAACTGTATATCAGTTTATGTCCCACTAGCCTGGTGGAAATGGTTAAATCCCAGATGCCTCTCCATTGTGAGCAAACTTCACCCCCTGATCCACGTGCGACGCACCCTGCACAATCCCATTTCCCCATCTCATTAAATACATAAAAGTATTTTCGGCTGAACTGGCCGAGGGCTCATTTGCAAGTCATTAGTCGAAGCAGCAACGAAACTTAATCAGCGCGGGGACTTAATGGCACAGGGCACGTTCTACTGGAGAGAATGAAATGTATTCATAGAATTTCCCTTCCTATTATCCTTCTGACTTGCTGCTATATACAGTAAGTCTAAGGTGCCGGGCACCCTGTGCTGGGTGCAATGCAATTATGGGAGCTGGAGGTACAGTGAGATAAAGTGACTTAGTTTATGGGATAAGGACCAATCAAAATGAACAAAGGCTTAATCAGTGGACAGTTCCCACCAGCCCATCCTTTTATAATGTATTGCCACCAAGGGTCTACATACAAACCTACCCACCATGTATCTACAACCAGTTGCTGCAAGATTGGGCCAGGGTGGTAGGTTCTCTGGTAGGTCCCAGGAGACCCAGTCTGACACTGGCTTTATTGTCTCCAGTTCCTGATTGATTGGATCAACGCCGAACTGAAAGAGGAGCACATTGTGGTGAAGAGCATTGAGGAGGACCTGTATGATGGGCTCGTTCTTCATCATCTGCTCAGTGAGTCCTTTATGCTCCTTCTTATCATAGACTGAGACAAATTCATGGGGTGTTCGCCCTGTAACCCCACAACCCCCAGTTCCTCTTGGGCAGGAGGGTTGGCACAATATTACACATTATTTGTAATTACAAATATGGGTGGGAGGAGTAATGTTGTTGCCCTCAGACAATACAGTAAGAAGGTGTAGCCTTCCAAAGTGGCTCTGGGATCCACATGTTTTATCCTCCTTAGAAACAACTGCGGGAATGAAACTGGAAGTGGAGGAAATTGCACTGTCAGCCAACAGCCAGAAGCGCAAGTTGGGGAATCATTATGGAGGCCATATCCCAGAGTCTGCAGCTGCAGGAGACTGACCTGAAATGGAGCATTAATGGTGAGTATTGCAGATAACAACTGCATGGGTCTCCCCTTTTTTTGGCAGTTTCCATTCTGCGTGCATTGTGGGATGGTTTCCCCCCAAGTTCCTCTTGCAGGATCTGATTTTCTGGATCCACCAACTCCTGTTCCTCTTATAGAATTTCTGATTTCCTGTATCACCAAACCTTTGTTCCTCTTACAGCATATGGTTTATTGTTAAATTATTATATCCCACCAGCCCCCCATGTCATTGCTAGATCTGATTTCTGGTTCCACCCCCATATGACAATGCTAGATCTTATTTATGGTTCCACTAAACCCAAGTTGACATGACTAGATCTTATTTCTGGTTCCACCAACCCAAATAGACATTACAAGATCTTATTTATGGTTCCACTAAACCCAAGTTGACATTGCTAGATCTTATTTCTGGTTCCACCAACCCAGATAGACATTACAAGATCGTATTTCTGGTTCCACCAATCCAAGTTGACATTGCTAGATCTTATTTATGGTTCCACTAAACCCAAGTTGACATTACTAGATCTTATTTCTGGTTCCACTAACCCAAATAGACATTACAAGATCTTATTTATGGTTCCACTAAACCCAAGTTGAGATTGCTAGATCTTATTTCTGGTTCCACCAACCCAGATAGACATTAAAAGATCTTATTTCTGGTTCCACCAATCCAAGTTGACATTGCTAGATCTTATTTATGGTTCCAGTAAACCCAAGTTGACAGCACTAGATCTTATTTCTGGTTCCACTAACCCAAATAGACATTACAAGATCTTATTTATGGTTCCACTAAACCCAAGTTGACATTGTTAGATCTTATTTATGGTTCCAGTAAACCCAAGTTGACATATACTAGATCTTATTTCTGGTTCCACCAACCCAGATAGACATTACAAGATCTTATTTATGGTTCCACCAATCCAAGTTGACATTGCTAGATCTTATTTATGGTTCCACTAAACCCAAGTTGACATGACTAGATCTTATTTCTGGTTCCACTAACCCAAATAGACATTACAAGATCTTATTTCTGGTTCCACTAAACCCAAGTTGACAGCACTAGATCTTATTTCTGGTACCACTAAACCTAAGTTGACATTACTAGATCTTATTTCTGGTTCCACCAACCCAAGTTGACATTATTAGATTAATAGACAGTTTTGACCAAAGTTCTGGAGTTCATTTATTATTTTGCAGAAATTCTAGGTGAGATTCCCTCAGGAATGTTTTACAAGAGGAGTTCTATCTTCATTCTCCTTCCCCTGTTTGAAATATATGTAAATTATGAACAAGTCTCATGACCTTCTCTTGTTCCGAATGTCAGAAAAATAGAAGATTTCCCCCTTGGACATTAATTCAAAATTAGGGGAAAAAAGAGGGGATTAGCAGCGGTGGGAAAGGACAGGAAGTAGATTTTAGATCAACAGATGTCTCACTGGGACCAGCAAAGTTGTGTTTGGTGGCATTGCTTGAGTAAAGAATATTATACATTTGAGCTGGAGGTGATTGTAGTTTCCCTGACAACCAGCCAGTCTTCACGTCAGCCCAGAGTAAATGTAAAACCCAGAAATCTTGTGAAAGAAAAGGCAAAATATATATATATATCATGTCTGTGGCCAAACCAAACATGGATCAGTGGCGTCTCATGTGTCTGGGGGCGGAGGTCTGCCGGTTGGGTTTGCATTATAAGATTCTGCAAGTATATCAGCTGGGGGTGAAAGTCTGCACAATCCTTATTAGCTCATATTTTAGCTTTCTCTCTTAACTTATTTAGGAGCTTTTCAGAGCAAATTAATTTCTGCAGACAGACGTGTCATACATTCCTGCAGCTTTGGGTTATAAAAAGCACAAATATTTGCTTTGTACTCACACCCTACTCACACCCTACTCATAATCTACTCACACCCTACTCACAACCCTACTCACACCCTACACTAGCAACACGTTGCTTAGGACTCAGGGTTGAAGCAAGAGAGGCACCCCAATATTGCAAGGGTCCCTGACTTAACCGAGCAAAATGGAGTTTGTTTTCAATACACTTTTTCTTTCCTCCACCAATGAACTTCCTCTTGCCTCCCTGCCTTGCTCTCACTGCTTTCCACAAGCTCTCACTTTCTGGAACCAGCAGTAAGTCAAACCAAAATTGCAACCCCCAGTGGCCTAGGCACATACTTATTCTCTCCACCCCTACTTCTGGCCTTGCTCCCCAATACTGAATCACTTTCCAGGGAATCCCATAACCTGACTGCCCTTAAAAAGTAAAGAACTCATATGCAAATGGTGAAATCTCCTTTCCTCCCCACCAATGAATCACTCATTCCCCCTCTCTTTCTAGGGAATCCCATAACCTGACTGTCCTTACAGTAAAGAACCCCTTCCTATGCTGATGGTGAGATCTCCTTTCCTCCCCTCCAATGAATCACTCATTCCCCCCTCTCTTGGTAGGGAATCCCATAACCTGACTGTCCTTACAGTAAAGAACCCCTTCCTATACTGATGGTGAAATCTCCTTTCCTCCCACCTATGAATCACTCATTCCCCTCTCTTGGTAGGGAATCCCATAACCTGACTGTCCTTACAGTAAAGAACCCCTTCCTATGCTGATGGTGAGATCTCCTTTCCTCCCCACCAATGAATCACTCATTCCCCTCTCTTGGTAGGAATCCCATAACCTGACTGTCCTTACAGTAAAGAACCCCTCCTATGCTGATGGTGAGATCTCCTTTCCTCCCCTCCAATGAATCACTCATTCCCCCTCTCTTGGTAGGGAATCCCATAACCTGACTGTCCTTACAGTAAAGAACCCCTTCCTACGCTGATGGTGTAATCTCCATTTACCCCAGTCTCCGTGGATGCCCCCTAATATAATCAAGTGTCCACTAACGTACCAGTCCTGCCATTGCTCCCTTAATCAATAATCACAATTTAGGAGATTTCGGGGGTTACATGACTTGAGGACAGCAGGAGTGCCGGGTGGGGGTAACATCAAAGTATAATTAAGTGAGGAGGATTCACTTTATGTCTGTGTCCACACCAGAGATCCACAACAAGGACCTACTGTGCACGTTGCACCTCATTGTGGCCCTCGCTCAGCACTTCCGACCAGACTTGGAGCTTCCGGCCAACGTGGGAGTAGAAGTGATCAGAGTGGAGGTGGGATCTGGAATTAATATACTTTAGTCTTGTATAGAAGGTTTGTACCCCAATCCTATTGATCCTTTGGGAGCTGCAACCCAACAGAGGAAAGATAATGATTGGGGCCACTGAGTGTGGATTGACTCCATGTGGTGTAGTGCATTGTTCCAATTTACGTAGCAGTGGGGGGGGGGGGCTCTATTACACAGGAATTCTGGGAAAGAACCTTCCCAATAATTGCCCATTGAATGGTCTTATGAATCTCTTGTGCTTATAGTGCTTTTTAGCAGGAACTGGTGATGAATGAAAACATAGATGTTTGGAACACAAGGCAAGTGATGTTATTGGTCACAAGGCCGTGACAGGGACGGGGGAAAGTTCTGTTTGGAGTCGGGATGGGAATTTTATCAATTCAATTTCTCCTTTTCAACAGAACAGGGCGAGTTATGGGTTTGGACATGAACTGTTTGGCTTTTAGCTTTGGGCAAGATCTAACGAGTCCTGGCATCTGTGACACACAAGGCAGGATGAGTTTGGGGTTATTTCTTACAAATTATATTCCTGGCGGCACCTCCTTCCTTAAAATGCAAAACAAAGGTGAAAGGAAAGACCTTGTCCTATTCAATTGGGTCGGGGAGGGTAACAGAGAGCGACAGGGGCAGGTTTGGGAGCAGCTGAAATACCGTCTCAGATTAATGTAGGGAAACAGGTAAATGATTTCAGACCCAGTTCTTGTACCAAATTGTTGGGGATGTTGTTGGTTTTAGGTTCTGTTCTTCTTTGGTTCTGATACTGTCTTACTGTATTAACCAGTTAGCTGCTGACTCTGCCCCTCCAGACTGGATCAGTAGCTTATTGACCATGGAGTGACAACGCCATAAACTCTCCAGATATCTATCAAAAGGGTTTCAGCATCAACATCACCCTTGGGTGAGGGCTGCACCAGCTCATATAATTGTTGTCCTGAGGGTGACCAAACTGGGTGAAGATCTGCTCACCTGGTGACCTTCCCCTGATGAGTGGATCTATGTACGAATGGCCAACTTTAGACTGATGTGTTCATTCAGTCTTCTTTACTCTTGCACTTCTTCCTTTCTTGCCTTTAATGCACCTCGTCTTGTGTCATCTTCTCCTTGGGTTTGTTCAATGTTGGTCTTGTGTAACATTTCTCCTGGATTGCTTTTGCACCCCACGCTTGGGGTCAGTCTTGTTGCACTTGGCCTTGTGTAATACTTTACTTATGTTCTTTCAACCAGAGTGCTCTTGTACCCAAGCTTGTCTACTGTTGCACTTGGTCTTATCTCGGTCTTATCTCAATCTTGTGAACTCTTGTATACTTGTATGTGTATTTTTGCAGTTGTCCTTGTCTTGGTTTGGGTGCTTTTGAATCCAAGCTTGGGTCAGCCTTGTCTACAGTTGCACTTGGCTTTGTCTTGGTCTTGCATTTTCTTATATACTATTGTATGTGGTCTTGTCTTGGTCTTGTAAACTCTTCCACTCTTTTGCAGTCCGTATTTTCTTGGTTTGTGTGTTTTAGCACCAAAGCTTGGGTCAGTCATATCTACTGTCACACGTGGTCTTGTCTCAGTCTTGTAAACTCTTCTACCCTTGAGCAGTCTGTCTTGTCTTTGTCTTTATGCTTTTAAACCCAAGCTTGGGTCAGCCTGGTCTACTGTTGCACTTGGTCTTGCATACTATTATATATTATTGTATTTGGTCTTGTAACCCCTTCCATTCTTTTGCAGTCCATCTGGTCATGGTTTGGGTGCTTTTGAACCCAAACTTCTGTCAGTCTTGTCTAGGTCGAGCATACTATATACTATTGTATGTGGTCTTGTCTAGGTCTTGTAAACTCTTCCACTCTTTTGCAGTTCGTCTTGTCTTGGTTTGGGTGTTTAAGCACCAAAGCTTGGGTCAGTCTTGTCTACTGTCACACTTGGTCTTGTCTCTGTATTTTATTCTTTTGTGTATGGTCTTGTCTTGGACTTGTGTACTCTTCCATCTTCTGCAAAGGGTCCAAGCTTGAGTCAACTTGGCAATGTGTATTCCTTTACTTACTCTTCTGCACTCTGACCTGTTGCATGTTGATTTGTTTGAGCACACAGCATTGGCTTGGCCTTGTGTACTGACACTTAGTCTTGTATTTCTGTTTTCATCTTCTTAGAAATTGTCTGATGCACTCAGAGCCTTAGATTTTTGGGGGAGACCTGATTCCCAACCTGATTTTATCCCGACCATTAGATAGTAACATGAAGGTGACACTAAAGTGGATAGAACCGTGGAGATACGACTCCCCAGCGTCAATTATGTCTGACATTTCCCTCCCTCGTCCCAAGCAAATGATTTAATGGTCTTCTCCTTATTGTAACAGCCGAACCGAAGTGGAATTAAAACGGAGAACGTTATTGAATATATTACTGGCAGCAGGTGAGAGGAGCTCCATCATTTTTACATGGAAACTTTACACCTAATGGCATTAAAGGGGAACTTCACCCCAAACTGTTTTTGCCTAATGATGTAAATGTAACTTCCCAATATCCATTCATTCTTCATTCTCTGCACTGCTGCTTCTGACTCCTGATACAACTTCCCAATATCCATTCATTCCTCATTCTCACTGGGTTTATAGTTCTGTGTAACTGTCATTGTGTCTGTCCCTTTCTCTGCACTGCTGCCTCTGACTCCTGATACAACTTCCCAATATCTATTCATTCCTCATTCTCACTGGGTTTATAGTTCTGTGTAACTGTCATTGTGTCTGTCCCTTTCTCTGCACTGCTGCCTCTGACTCCTGATACAACTTCCCAATATCCATTCATTCCTTATTCTCACTGGGTTTATAGTTCTGTGTAACTGTCATTGTGTCTGTCCCTTTCTCTTCTCTGCACTGCTGCCTCTGACTCCTGATACAACTTCCCAATATCCATTCATTCTTCATTCTCACTGGGTTTATAGTTCTGTGTAACTGTCATTGTGTCTGTCCCTTTCTCTTCTCTGCACTGCTGCCTCTGACTCCTGATACAACTTCCCAATATCCATTCATTCCTCATTCTCACTGGGTTTATAGTTCTGTGTAACTGTCATTGTGTCTGTCCCTTTCTCTGCACTGCTGCCTCTGACTCCTGATACAACTTCCCAATATCCATTCATTCCTTATTCTCACTGGGTTTATAGTTCTGTGTAACTGTCATTGTGTCTGTCCCTTTCTCTTCTCTGCACTGCTGCTTCTGACTCCTGATACAACTTCCCAATATCCATTCATTCCTCATTCTCACTGGGTTTATAGTTCTGTGTAACTGTCATTGTGTCTGTCCCTTTCTCTTCTCTGCACTGCTGCTTCTGACTCCTGATACAACTTCCCAATATCCATTCATTCCTCATTCTCACTGGGTTTATAGTTCTGTGTAACTGTCATTGTGTCTGTCCCTTTCTCTTCTCTGCACTGCTGCTTCTGACTCCTGATACAACTTCCCAATATCCATTCATTCCTCATTCTCACTGGGTTTATAGTTCTGTGTAACTGTCATTGTGTCTGTCCCTTTCTCTTCTCTGCACTGCTGCCTCTGACTCCTGATACAACTTCCCAATATCCATTCATTCCTCATTCTCACTGGGTTTATAGTTTTGTGTATCTGGCTGTTTATAGTCTCTGCACTGCTGATTCTGGCTGCTAACTCCCTAAGACATGCCACGACAGACTTGGTGACATATGAAACAGTGTTTGCTTTATCTCCAGTGGATCCTAAATTGGGAGAGGAGCTTACAGTCTTCCCTGTGTAAAGGTTACAGAGCTTATGTTCTTAGGGGCCGGTGTCAGGGGCCCCGGTTTGCAGTGATTTATTTGTTTACCTCTCTGTTTTTTTACCTCTTCATTAAAACTGTCTCTGCCTGTGAATCTCTTCCCGCGGATTTCTTCAGGGACGGAGATGCCAAATCAAGTAGGTGAAAACATGTTTTATTTATGACTCCCGGCTGCTTTCTCTGAATAGTGCGAGTGCAAAGAAAATGTACAATTACACACCAGGAATGAAGTGGGGATGACAAGTGGCTAAAGGGCTGCTGTACCTCGTTTTATTTTCGTTTTATTTTCCCTTTGCCTCTGTCTCGGCTGGAGTTTTAGAAGGAGGAGGTTTAATTATTTCCCTTGTACTTTGTTCTGTGGCGGCAGAACCAATAGGTTAATAATTAGGGGCCCTGTGAGTACTAATGGGGGCCCTAGAGGAATACGTTAAGTATATGTCAGCATGTGACCAATTTGGGTGCAAACGGGTGACTCTCATGTTTTATTTCTACGCAGAGCCCGACGCATTCGATCACCTGTTTGAACAGAATCCCGAAAAAGTGGAAGATGTAAAGAAGGTAATGGGGTATTAACAGTAGTTACAGCCCTAGATTAGGGGCCCCAGTTGCATTATGGGATGCTGCCTCTTTTCCTATGATTATTATGGAGATATCACAGGGCAAAAGGGGAAGATGTTGAGTTCAGTGATGTGACTGTAGGGGGCGCTGTAGATACACCATCCGCCGGTGGCCCCAAGATCTCATCGATGGACCCCCTCACCCTACCTCCATATATCCACAAATTATCAGCAATAAGAGCTTTACTGTTGCGCAATGCAAGGAGAATGAAGTTCCTGATCTGCAGAGCTTACAATCTACAATCTCTGATAATAACATCACAGTTATGTCATTGCTAAATTAGCTTTATTTCTGATGTTTCAGGCGATTATAAATTTTGTGAACAAACACCTGGTAAACCTGAGCCTGACGGTGACGGAGCTGGAGAGCCAGGTACATAGGGGGGATCACTCTGGGGTTTTGGGTAGAACCTGCTGCAGCCTAAACTTTGCTTTCCTTCCTTGGGTGGCACAGTCTACCACGCTGGCAGTTATTCGGTTTCTCCTTGATCTAAGCATCTGGCAAAGAAAGGGTAAAGACACTCCTGGCCTACTTGCCCCACTAGGAACCTACACCTAGATAAGTAAAATCAGTCAGCCCCCCAAATTCCTTTATTCCCTTTACTTGTGGCCTCTGACCTTTCCCGTACTCAGACAGGATCCCCCTCTAAGCTAAGTGAATCAAAACGTCCCCAGATACAGAAGTCTCTGTATGTCTTGCTCTTGGGCTGCTCTCTTTCCCATGGTCAGAAGGTGGAGCCAAAGTTCAGCCTGTCCATAGGAAAGAGAACAGCCAGGAGGAAGAAGTACAGAGACTTAGAGCTCTGTATTTGGGTAAGAACTAGGGGGAGATTGGATTCACTGATTGGGAGTGCGACTCCATGACAATAGGAAGAATAATTCAGTGGAATTAGGAGCGAGCGGCTTCCCATTAGTTACCAAAGCAGCTTTAAACAACCTTGAGATTTCCCTGGATAATGTTCCCTGTCGGAATGTAGGCCATAACATCTCGGTGGTGTTTGTAGCAAGCGCCGGCCCTAAAGGAGCATAAATATATCATGTGTGTTATGATTAATGTATCAGACAAGTAATGAGTCAGGCTGGAAGGCATTAATGTGCTTAACAATTCTGAAAGCCCAGCAGTGACGTTTCCATTGCACAACAGCTCTGTCTTGCTTTACGGCAGGGATTCTAGATATACTCTCAGGTCAGAGTCTCATGAGATGCCTGGAGAGAGGGAGAGATAAGGAGGCTTAGCTAAAGCAGAGCAAGTAGTAACCTCTCTTGTGTTTTCATTTAGTCTGTATCACCCCTTTCTATTGCAGTTTGCTGATGGCGTAATCCTCCTGCTCCTCATCGGGCAACTGGAAGGCTATTTCATGAATCTCAGCTCCTTTTTCCTGACTCCCGGCACCCAGGAACACAAGGTAACTGTCAATAGGGTTTGACCCTCCGTGAGCAGCGAGTCAGAGAAGCTGACAGTTTATTCAGAGCTTTTTCTTCCTGCCGCGTCCCTGACAGACAAACAGACAGATGTTGGTGATTAGACAGAACAACACCAGTGTTTTCATCTGACAGACGGCAGAAATAATATGTTTCCTTGTGAACATTCCCGGCCCGAGAATCAGTCACTTGTTTCAGAATCTCATGAATCTTTCATCAGACTCTGAAAAGTGTCATTTAAATCCCCCCAGTCATGTTATTCCACTGCTGCCGTACACCTGCTTCGTGCAATAGTACCCCAATATTACTGTACTTCCAGGGGTACCAGGGGCACAAATAAACACTCACCCCAAATCTCTCCCTAACTTGACCTTCAGACTGGACCCCCTTAGCTCATAACAAGGTTACAGATATATAGAAACATTGGGGTGTCACCCTGCTATAGTTCCAGGGGTACCCAGGGTACAAATAAGCACTCACCCCAAATCTCCCCCTAACTGACCTTCAGACTGGGCCCCCTTAACTCATAACAAGGTTACAGATATATAGAAACTTTGGGGAAACAGTCATCCTGTTATAGTTTCAGGGGTACCCAGGATACAAATAAGCCCTCACCCCAAATCTCCCCCTAACTGACCTTCAGGCTGGGCCCCCTTAGCTCATAACAAGGTTACAGATATATAGAAACATTGGGGTGTCACCCTGCTATAGTTCCAGGGGTACCCAGGGTACAAATAAACACTCACCCCAAATCTCCCCCTAACTGACCTTCAGACTGGGCCCCCTTAGCTCATAACAAGGTTACAGATATATAGAAACATTGGGGTAACTGTCACCCTGCTATAGTTCCAGGGGTACCCAGGGTACAGATAAACACTCACCCCAAATCTCCCACTAACTGACCTTCAGACTGGGCCCCCTTAGCTCATAACAAGGTTACAGATATATAGAAACATTGGGGTTCAAGACCCTCGCAAATAAACCTGAACCCCTCCACATTAGGCAGATCTGCTGCTCCCCAAGTTCTGGATTTCTGTTTCTTCCAACAGGTTCATAACATCTCTCTGGCACTGGATCTTCTTCTGGAAGGAGGGATCATAGAGAATCCTATTAACCCTGCAGGTGACTATGGGGGTCCTTTACACTAAACACAGGGGCCAATAAGCTGCCGAATCGGTGGGTCTAATGAGACAACTGACCCTTATTTCGATGTCTATTAACAGATATAGTGAATGGGGATCTAAAAGCGACTCTGCGGCTCCTGTACGGACTGTTCCTGAGACACAAGCGCAGGTAGAACTGGTACCGGCAGAATCAGCACCGGGGGAGCCCATAAATAATTATTCCTTTCTAATTAGTGCCGGGCAGTTCGTTATAAATAAATACATCCAGTTCATTCATAAAAGAGTTGTTGGTTCCTCTGTCTTGCTGAGCTTTCTTATCCCAGTCACTCTGCTTGGAAAACAAAAATCTTCAACGTTTTTGCTATTTTAGGGCAGCAGGGAGTTGGATTCCCGTTATCCTCCAGCTGAACTGACATTGTATTTGCTGATGGAGTTATTGGGCCGGTTACAGGCCGTATCTTTCCTTCTCATCGCTACTCGGTATTTTAGGAGGTGACGTTCTGGTTCCGAGCCTCCGGCCACAATCATTTTTCTTTTCACGGTTCGCCGGGCGCAGACAATAAACTCGCAGCCGCTATGGGGTGTTTTTATATTTTCTGAAAACAGAAATATCAAGTGACATTTATTATTCGGAACATTGTGTTTCCCCGTTCTGTCGCTGATCCATTCAAGTAGGAACAACACAGACTCAACATAATAAATGTTCAAGGGCATCTTTATCATCTCCCACAGCCTCCTCTACTATCCCTTTACAATTCAGCAGGAACAGTCCCCTAAGTTTGCTCATAGTCTGTACAGAGAGATCCCATAAAACTATGGCAGCATAGGTATTCCTCTGTACTAAGCACAATTCAGCAGGAACAGTCCCTAAGTTTGCTCATAGTCTGTACAGAGAGATCCCATAAAACTATGGTACATAGGTATTCCCTGTACTAAGCACAATTCAGCAGGAACAGTCCCCTAAGTTTGCTCATAGTCTGTACAGAGAGATCCCATAAAACTATGGCACATAGGTATTCCCTGTACTAAGCACAATTCAGCAGGAACAGTCCCCTAAGTTTGCTCATAGTCTGTACAGAGAGATCCCATAAAACTATGGCACATAGGTATTCCCTGTACTAAGCACAATTCAGCAGGAACAGTCCCCTAAGTTTGCTCATAGTCTGTACAGAGAGATCCCATAAAACTATGGTACATAGGTATTCCCTGTACTAAGCACAATTCAGCAGGAACAGTCCCCTAAGTTTGCTCATAGTCTGTACAGAGAGATCCCATAAAACTATGGTACATAGGTATTCCCTGTACTAAGCACAATTCAGCAGGAACAGTCCCTAAGTTTGTTCATAGTCTGTACAGAGAGATCCCATAAAACTATGGCAGCATAGGTATTCCCTGTACTAAGCACAATTCAGCAGGAACAGTCCCCTAAGTTTGCTCATAGTCTGTACAGAGAGATCCCATAAAACTATGGTACATAGGTATTCCCTGTACTAAGCACAATTCAGCAGGAACAGTCCCCTAAGTTTGCTCATAGTCTGTACAGAGAGATCCCATAAAACTATGGTACATAGGTATTCCCTGTACTAAGCACAATTCAGCAGGAACAGTCCCCTAAGTTTGCTCATAGTCTGTACAGAGAGATCCCATAAAACTATGGTACATAGGTATTCCCTGTACTAAGCACAATTCAGCAGGAACAGTCCCTAAGTTTACGCATAGTCTGTACAGAGAGATCCCATAAAACTATGGCAGCATAGGTATTCCCTGTACTAAGCACAATTCAGCAGGAACAGCCCCTAAGTTTACGCATAGTCTGTACAGAGAGATCCCATAAAACTATGGCACATAGGTATTCCCTGTACTAAGCACAATTCAGCAAGAACAGTCCCTAAGTTTGCTCATAGTCTGTACAGAGAGATCCCATAAAACTATGGCAGCATAGGTATTCCCTGTACTAAGCACAATTCAGCAGGAACAGTCCCTAAGTTTGTTCATAGTCTGTACAGAGAGATCCCATAAAACTATGGTACATAGGTATTCCCTGTACTAAGCACAATTCAGCAGGAACAGTCCCTAAGTTTGCTCATAGTCTGTACAGAGAGATCCCATAAAACTATGGCACATAGGTATTCCCTGTACTAAGCACAATTCAGCAGGAACAGTCCCCTAAGTTTGCTCACAGTCTGTACAGAGAGATCCCATAAAACTATGGTACATAGGTATTCCCTGTACTAAGCACAATTCAGCAGGAACAGTCCCTAAGTTTGTTCATAGTCTGTACAGAGAGATTCCATAAAACTATGGCAGCATAGGTATTCCCTGTACTAAGCACAATTCAGCAGGAACAGTCCCTAAGTTTGTTCATAGTCTGTACAGAGAGATCCCATAAAACTATGGTACATAGGTATTCCCTGTACTAAGCACAATTCAGCAGGAACAGTCCCCTAAGTTTGCTCATAGTCTGTACAGAGAGATCCCATAAAACTATGGTACATAGGTATTCCCTGTACTAAGCACAATTCAGCAGGAACAGTCCCTAAGTTTGCTCATAGTCTGTACAGAGAGATCCCATAAAACTATGGCACATAGGTATTCCCTGTACTAAGCACAATTCAGCAGGAACAGCCCCTAAATTTGCTCATAGTCTGTACAGAGAGATTTTCCCCTGTAGTAACACAATGGGGCCATTTCCGTGCAGATTTATTGGCCCCTAATGATTTAAGTGATTGGTGCCACAGGTCAAACGTTTCAGTTTCCACTCAGGACAGTGACGTTTCTCATGATGAATCATTGGGCTCCCGGGTGTCAGATTTCTCTGGTTTCTTAAGAACCGACCCACAGAGACTCCAGTCTATTTATACCGGTGACATTTAATTTAATTGCTTTCCGACTGCAGGATTTATGGGCCCATTAGGAATCTGCAATTTGTGAACCAAATATAATCAGCCAATCAGCCCCCTCTCTGATTAGGGACAGAAATAGTTAATGTGCATCACTGTAAAGACAGAGTTTAGCTCTCCTACGACTCCCAGTGCCCCTACGACTCCCAACACCCCTGGGCAGGTTGGGATGTACCTTAAAGGGTTGGTTCACCTTTACATTAACATTTAGTATAATAAAATAACCAATTCTAAGCAACTTTTCAGTTGGTGTTCATTTTTTTAATAGTTTTTTTAAAATGATTTGCTTCTGTCTTTTCAATCCTTCCAGCTTTGAAATGCGGGGTCACTGACCCCATCTAAAAAACAACTGCTCTGTAAGGCTACACATTTATTGTTGAAGCTGCTTTTTATTCCTCATCTTTCTATTCAGGCCTCTCCTATTCATATTCCAGTCTCTTATTCAAATTAATGAATGGTTGCTAGGGGAATTTGGACCTTAGCAACTAGATGGCTGAAATTGCAAACTGGAGAGCGGCTGAATAAAAAGCTAAATCACAAATAATAGAACATTAAAAACAATTACAAATTGTATCAAAATATCCCTCTCTAGATCATAGTAAAAGTTAATTTAGAAGTGAACAGCCCCTTTAAAAACACAACGCCTGGGAAAGTCAGAGGGGAACCCAGGAGGATGCTGGGAAGAAGGTCAACCAGGGGAATCCAAGATGGCGCTAGTGAGTGAGAATCTGGCAGTGAGTGAGGCAGAGAAAGGAAAGAAGGAGCAGTTCTGGGGCCACTATAGAGCAAACAGGCCCCAGTGTAATGAGCTGGAGGGCTGCAGGGAGTTGCAGGGAGTGGTGTAAGTAGAGGCAGTTGGACCAGAATGCAGGTTGTGCTCCCCGAATTGTGCTCCCCCAGACCCAAGACATGTGCAGGGCCAAAGACTCCTGTGTTGCCTCTGATGGTGCTTATTTATTTACAATTCTCTTGTACATTGGTTTGTGTATTTCCCTCCTGTTTCCATCAACACAAACACACACAGACCCACAAATCATTTATTTCCCCACTGCAGTGAGTGTGATACTGGGGGACAATCCTGCCATCTCCTCTATTATCCCTCCTAATTATTCTCCTACTGTAATCCCCCTAAATCCCTGATATTCACATCCACTTACCTGCCCCCGAGCTCTTCTCATATCTTCCCTCTCACAATGGTGTCAGTTACCTGCAACAAAATGTCTCACCTCCTTCTACAGTATTGTAATGTATCATTGTATTGTAATGTAACATTGTAATGTATCATTGTATTGTAATGTAACATTGTAATGTATCATTGTACAGGGGATCCGAAACTCTCACTGGCAGCCAAATATACCCCAGGACACTTACACCTAGGGGACTGTTCCTGCTGAATTGTGCTTAGTACAGGGAATACCTATGTACCATAGTTTTATGGGATCTCTCTGTACAGACTATGAGCAAACTTAGGGGCTGTTCCTGCTGAATTGTGCTTAGTACAGGGAATACCTATGCTGCCATAGTTTTATGGGATCTCTGTACAGACTATGAGCAAACTTAGGGACTGTTCCTGCTGAATTGTGCTTAGTACAGGGAATACCTATGCTGCCATAGTTTTATGGGATCTCTCTGTACAGACTATGAGCAAACTTAGGGACTGTTCCTGCTGAATTGTGCTTAGTACAGAGGAATACCTATGCTGCCATAGTTTTATGGGATCTCTCTGTACAGACTATGAGCAAACTTAGGGGCTGTTCCTGCTGAATTGTGCTTAGTACAGGGAATACCTATGCTGCCATAGTTTTATGGGATCTCTGTACAGACTATGAGCAAACTTAGGGGACTGTTCCTGCTGAATTGTGCTTAGTACAGAGGAATACCTATGCTGCCATAGTTTTATGGGATCTCTCTGTACAGACTATGAGCAAACTTAGGGGCTGTTCCTGCTGAATTGTGCTTAGTACAGGGAATACCTATGCTGCCATAGTTTTATGGGATCTCTGTACAGACTATGAGCAAACTTAGGGACTGTTCCTGCTGAATTGTGCTTAGTACAGGGAATACCTATGTACCATAGTTTTATGGGATCTCTCTGTACAGACTATGAGCAAACTTAGGGGCTGTTCCTGCTGAATTGTGCTTAGTACAGGGAATACCTATGTACCATAGTTTTATGGGATCTCTCTGTACAGACTATGAGCAAACTTAGGGGCTGTTCCTGCTGAATTGTGCTTAGTACAGGGAATACCTATGCTGCCATAGTTTTATGGGATCTCTCTGTACAGACTATGAGCAAACTTTTGGGCTGTTCCTGCTGAATTGTGCTTAGTACAGGGAATACCTATGTACCATAGTTTTATGGGATCTCTCTGTACAGACTATGAGCAAACTTAGGGGCTGTTCCTGCTGAATTGTGCTTAGTACAGGGAATACCTATGCTGCCATAGTTTTATGGGATCTCTCTGTACAGACTATGAGCAAACTTAGGGACTGTTCCTGCTGAATTACACAAATATTTTAACCATTTCAAGCTGTACATTCTTTGTTATAAGTGTGTCCCACACATTCTCCACATTCGGACCCTTTCATTCATTTTCCAGTAGAAAACATAAAAAGCTGACATTCCATACTGAGCTGTTACAGCTGCTCTTTTGCTTTTATGAAGGTTTCTCTCTCGGCTGCTTTTGTGATTTTGAATTGGGGGAAAACAATTTCCATTCTGTGCAAAGAGCTTATCTTTTTTCCTTCGCTGCTTTTATTGTGTGTTTCATAAAACCCAGATATGTGGGACCTGCTGCTTATTCCCCATAATGATAATCTGCAGAGCTGGGGGGAGATTCAACTTCTTTCTCTCTGACATTTCTATTTCTTGCTTTAATGGGGAACCAAAGTACAGTCACTTATTCAAAGGGATCAGAACGGCTCCAATTTATATTTCCTATTAAAGGAGCTTAACAGGGTCTCATTTATGTAAAGTGACTGCTGCAATTTAGTGGAAAATGCTTCAAAATCTGTGCAGCCACTGGGACAGAATGTTCTGTTATACAGATAGCTAGAATCTCAGCTGCCATAAAGCAGGACAGGACTGCTGCTTACAATGGGGATCAGATAGGATCTGTGCAGCCACTGGGACAGAATGTTCTGTTATACAGATAGCTAGAATCTCAGCTGCCATAAAGCAGGACAGGACTGCTGCTTACAATGGGGATCAGATAGGATCTGTGCAGCCACTGGGACAGAATGTTCTGTTATACAGATAGCTAGAATCTCAGCTGCCATAAAGCAGGACAGGACTGCTGCTTACAATGGGGATCAGATAGGATCTGTGCAGCCACTGGGACAGAATGTTCTGTTATACAGATAGCTAGAATCTCAGCTGCCATAAAGCAGGACAGGACTGCTGCTTACAATGGGGATCAGATAGGATCTGTGCAGCCACTGGGACAGAATGTTCTGTTATACAGATAGCTAGAATCTCAGCTGCCATAAAGCAGGACAGGACTGCTGCTTACAATGGGGATCAGATAGGATCTGTGCAGCCACTGGGACAGAATGTTCTGTTATAGGCAGAAAAACAGACTTTCTTTTCTAGATTCTCTTTATTTGCTGTACATTTAGCTGTTCCTATGAGCCGGTAGATAAGAATCTCCCAGAATCCTGGCAATTAGCGAATGAGCCGAGCAGTTTGTACAAATCCGGGAGAGATAAGCGGAAGCTCCTGGGAGGGACATTTTATTCCTTCTATGGATATAATGAAGTTTGGGTTCAGGGTGTCGAGTTCTATATTTGCTCAGTTCTGTTCTGTGACTCATCCTTTGTTTGCTGGGGGGTCCTGGTCTTCTTCATAATCACTTGCTCACAGTCTTAATAACATCATTCCCATCAGTCCCTGTCCCAGTGAGCTTACAATCTAAGGTCCCTATCACATTCCCATCAGTCTCTGCCCCAGTGAGTTTTCAGTCTAAGGTCCCTATCACATTCCCATCAGTCTCTGCCCCAGTGAGCTTACAATTTAATGTCCCTATCACATTCCCATCAGTCCGTGCCCCAGTGAGCTTACAATCTAAGGGCCCTAACACATTCCCATCAGTCCCTGCCCCAATGAGTTTACAATCTAAGGTCCCTTTCACATTCTCATCAGTCTCTGCCCCCGTGAGCTTACAATCTAAGGCCCCTATCACATTTCCATCAGCCCCTGCCCCAGTGAGCTTACAATCTAAGGTCCCTATCACATTCTCATCAGTCCCTGTCCCAGTGAGCTTACAATCTAAGGTCCCTATCACATTCCCATCAGTCCCTGTCCCAGTGAGCTTACAATCTAAGGTCCCTATCACATTCCCATCAGTCTCTGCCCCAGTGAGTTTTCACTCTAAGGTCCCTATCACATTCCCATCAGTCCGTGCCCCAGTAGGCTTACATTCTAAGGGCCCTATCACATTCCCATCAGTCTCTGCCCCAGTGAGCTTACAATTTAATGTCCCTATCACATTCCCATCAGTCCGTGCCCCAGTGAGCTTACATTCTAAGGGCCCTATCACATTCCCATCAGTCTCTGCCCCAGTGAGTTTTCACTCTAAGGTCCCTATCACATTCCCATCAGTTCCTGCCCCAGTGAGCTTACAATCTAAGGCCCCTATCACATTTCCATCAGCCCCTGCCCCAGTGAGCTTACAATCTAAGGTCCCTATCACATTCTCATCAGTCTCTGCCCCCGTGAGCTTACAATCTAAGGCCCCTATCACATTTCCATCAGTCCCTGCCTCAGTGAGCTTACAATCTAAGATCCCTATCACATTCCCATCAGTCCCTGCCCCAGTGAGCTTACAATCTAAGGCCCCTATCACATTTCCATCAGCCCCTGCCACAGTGAGCTTACAATCTAAGGTCCCTATCACATTCTCATCAGTCTCTGCCCCCGTGAGCTTACAATCTAAGGCCCCTATCACATTTCCATCAGCCCCTGCCCCAGTGAGCTTACAATCTAAGGTTCGTATCAAATTCCCATTAGTCTCTGCCCCAGTGAGTTTACTATCTAAGGGCCCTATCACATTCCCATCAGTCCCTGCCCCAGTGAGGTTTACTTTTCCTTCAATCATTGGATTATTTGGATTTTGTGATTGTATTTGACTTATCAGTGTAATTCCCGAACAAGCAGAGAGTGGAAACGGTACAAGTCCCTCAGGTTTGGGATTCAGCAGGAAACCGATGTTCGGGAGGGAAGGATCAGATCAGTGATACAAAGTAACTTCAGAGCCAATAGGAAGTTATTCTGTAAATTGAATATTAATAAGTGAGTTTTGGGGAAATAAAGTGATTGCAGACTAAGCCTGTTTGTCGGAATGTTATTCCTTTTGGAGCTGTCGGATAATGGAAGAGCCGATCCTTAATCCCCTGCAAACAAAACAAAGTACAATTTCCTATGTTTGATCCCCAATAATCCTAATCTCCTGTATCAGAGCCTCAGCCCATAGTCGTTATTGCCAGAGAATTTGAGGGTCAGCAGGGCGTCGAAAGTGGGGTAACAGTCAGGCAGGGCCGAAACTAGGGGAAGGGGCCCAACATTGCCCCCCCTCTTCACTGTTTAATGTGCAGCCCCCCTACAATGAATTTTAATAATGAAATGCTTGTTCTGAGAGTAAATGAAATTCTGAGACAATTTGCAATTGGTTTTCTTTTTTTATTATGTGTGGTTTTTGACTTATTTAGCTTTTTATTTACCAGCTCTCCAGTTTGTAATTTCAGCCATCTGGTTGCTAGGGTCCAGATTCCCCTAGCAACCATACATTGATCTGAATAAGAGACTGGAATATGAATAGGAGAGATACTCGATAGAAAGAAGAGGAATAACAAGTAGCAATAAATCTGTAGTTTTGCAGAGCATGTGTTTTTTTAGACGGGGTCAGTGACCCCCCATTTGAAAACTGAAGAAGAAGGCAAATAATTGCCACACTGATGCAACTTTGCATGAAGGCTGCACTAAACTACCAGTTCAAAAACAATTAGGGGCTGATAATTCTTATTAACAACTTGCCATTCATTGGCCCTCAGTGGATTTGTCTGGTCGCTACCAGGTACCTGACACCCACTGCTTCCCCCCATTCTCTGCCTGTGTGATGTCACTGTGGTTTCCCTAGCAACCCTGGTACCCACTGTATGCCAAGCAACCACAACAATAAAAACCCCTTCCCTATCAACAAGTGGCACAAAGCCCTCGACAGAATAATAGAGAAATGGGAGAATAATAGAAAAAAAAGGAGATTTGTCTGTTTTGGGTCATTCACTTCCCAATTAGCGAACAGGGAAAGAAATAATAGATTCTAAAATTGGCCAATAGGAGAGATGTAAAAAAATAAATAAATAAATTAAAAAAAGGATATTATTGGTTTTGATGCCTTAAAATGGAGATAATCTTCTGGATTAAATGAGGCCTCTGCCACTTCTGGGAGACATTTCTTATTTCATATAAAAGTTACTGAAAATCAGGATTATTGATCATAAACTGCAGTTCCGCTTCTCACCACTAGTAAATCAGATCCAAACTCACGGCTACACTTTGCTGCATTAACGTGTTGTATTTACACTCGGTGCTGCCCTAGGCATGGCCTCCTGTGCAAGTGCTGCTCATGGGGGGCCCTTACCCCACCCCTACAGAGGGCCCAGCTTTGGATAATATATTAAATAAAAAGGTACCCAGTCCAGTATGAGCTGTACCCAAACCCAACAGAAATGCTCACATTTCAGCCCTTACCCACCTTTCCCACAGGTTCCTGGTCAGCCCTTAAATCAGTAATGTGTACCTGTCCTATCAATCTGGCATAATCTTGGACTACAACTCCCAGTATCCAACTCCCCGTATCCAACTCCCAGTACATAACTTCCCGTATATAACTCCCCGTATCCAACTCCCAGTACATAACTCCCCGTATATAACTCCCTGTATCCAATTCCCCGCATCCAACTCCCAGTACATAACTCCCCGTATCCAAATCCCAGTACATAACTCCCCGTATCCAACTCCCAGTACATAACTCCCCGTATCCAACTCCCAGTACATAACTCCCCGTATTCAACTCCCAGTACATAACTCCCCGTACATAACTCCCGGTATCCAACTCCCCGTATCCAACTCCCAGTACATAACTCCCCGTATCCAACTCCCAGTACATAACTCCCCGTATTCAACTCCCAGTACATAACTCCCCGTACATAACTCCCCGTACATAACTCCCGGTATCCAACTCCCCGTATCCAACTCCCAGTATATAACTCCCCGTATCCAACTCCCAGTACCTAACTCCCCGTATCCAACTCCCAGTACATAAATCCCCGTATCCAACTCCCCGTATCCAACTCCCCGTATCCAACTCCCCGTATCCAACTCCCAGTACATAAATCCCTGTATCCAACTCCCCGTATCCAACTCCCCGTATCCAACTCCCCGTATCCAACTCCCCATATCCAACTCCCAGTACATAACTCCCCGTATCCAACTCCCAGTACATAAATCCCTGTATCCAACTCCCCGTATCCAACTCCCCGTATCCAACTCCCAGTACTTAACTCCCCGTATCCAACTCCCAGTACATAACTCCCCGTATCCAACTCCCAGTACATAACTCCCCGTATCTAACTCCCAGTACATAACTCCCCGTACATAACTCCCCGTATCCAACTCCCAGTACATAACTCCCCGTATCCAACTTCCAGTACATAAATCCCCGTATCCAACTCCCCGTATCCAACTCCCAGTACATAACTCCCTGTATCCAACTCAAAGTACATAACTCCCCGTATCCAACTCAAAGTACATAACTCCCCGTATCCAACTCCCAGTACATAATTCCCCGTATATAACTCCCCGTACATAACTCTCTCTTATGCATGTCCTTTGACTAACAGACCTGTACAGACAAGGAGTAGATAAATCTGCAGTGCATTGTGGGAACTGGAGTCTCAGCTGAAAGGGTTGAGACTTTGTGACTACTGCAATATTGTTGAAATGGTACATTTAGTCACAACCAGCAGTGCAGGGAATAGATTTCTGCTGCTTTCATCAGCAATACTTTGAAGTCATTGAAAATGTTGTAAATGTTAAATTTTGGCAAAAAAAAAAACGGCCACCGTATTACCAGTAAAGGGTTAATAACCCCCCCCAACATTTCGTAGGGCTCATCACGCAATTCTCGCGGTTAGAGTTTCGCCTTCCAAGAACCATGTTATTTGAGATCCGTATAGAACTTGCACAAGGATCAGACCCAATAGGGAGATTCCACCATTTGACTCTGACTATAACAGACCAGACAATTCCAGCCCCATCCGTCATTTCATATTTAGCTGAAGGGAAGGCAGACTGAAGCCTTTGATCAAGTCTCATATTGGGCTGACATTTCTCCCAGAATTCCCCCCTTCCTCGCCCTATAATGCTAAGTATCGGATGTGCTGGGCTTCGACTCGTTACACTGACAGCGAAGGTCGTTTAAAGAGCAAAGCGCCACTTCTTAATTAAAGGCAATTTGTTTAACTCTCTATATTTATTCCTTGCAGTTTATCTTCTCTCAGTTCCCTATGTACAACCGGCTCTGGCTCCTCGTTCTGGTCCAGATCACACGGAAAGATCATATATATATATTTATGGGTAGGAGGTGCCATATTGATTCCCTTAGACAGTACAGTATGAGGGTATAGCTTATTGTGTGCCCAGAACATTCCTTCTCTGTATATTTGTATTTATACATATGGGAGGAGGGAGGTGCCATATTGATTCCCTTAGACAGTACAGTATGAGGGTATAGCTTATTGTGTGCCCAGAACATTCCTTCTCTGTATATTTGTATTTATACATATGGGAGGAGGAGGTGCCATATTGATTCCCTTAGACAGTACAGTATGAGGGTATAGCTTATTGTGTGCCCAGAACATTCCTTCTCTGTATATTTGTATTTATACATATGGGAGGAGGAGGAGGTGCCATATTGATTCCCTTAGACAGTACAGTATGAGGGTATAGCTTATTGTGTGCCCAGAACATTCCTTCTCTGTATATTTGTATTTATACATATGGGAGGAGGAGGTGCCATATTGATTCCCTTAGACAGTACAGTATGAGGGTATAGCTTATTGTGTGCCCAGAACATTCCTTCTCTGTATATTTGTATTTATACATATGGGAGGAGGAGGAGGTGCCATATTGATTCCCTTAGACAGTACAGTATGAGGGTATAGCTTATTGTGTGCCCAGAACATTCCTTCTCTGTATATTTGTATTTATACATATGGGAGGAGGAGGTGCCATATTGATTCCCTTAGACAGTACAGTATGAGGGTATAGCTTATTGTGTGCCCAGAACATTCCTTCTCTGTATATTTGTATTTATACATATGGGAGGAGGTGCCATATTGATTCCCTTAGACAGTACAGTATGAGGGTATAGCTTATTGTGTGCCCAGAACATTCCATAATTTGTATACATTGTATTGGGCACTAGTGAACACATATATTTGGTGAAACAGTTAAAGTGCAACATAGTGATCTGGCTTCACACGAGCTGAATCTTTGGCGCATTTGGCAGCGGTGCATGGCATGCGAGTACATTTCCAGCTTTCTTTAATAATCTGCAGGTTTTGTGCTTTACAGTTTCCTGTGATATATTTTCCCTGCGCACAGACTCTGAGATCTGATACCGCGCGTGTTTTTCACCCGAAATTGATATGAAAAGGCGAGTTGCCATCTGGAGACGTCTCTTCATAATGAAAGCGCTGCCCTCGCCGCCAATTTATCTCGCTGGGAAATAAAATATTTTTCAAGATGTTTGTGATAAAATCATGTGCGTAAAAAAAATTAAAAAAAAACGTTTTCTTGGAATGACACATTCAATCTACTAACAAGGTGGAGATCGGTTTTGTGTTTCTGTTTAACCCTTCACTGAAAAAAACAAAAAATACTCCGTTCGGTAGGTCCGGAAAAATATATATATAATTAACCGCTAGGAGTTAACCCTATATAACGTATATACTGAAGTGAATTAAAAAAATGAGCGGTGTTAACCCTAAAGTGGACCCATAAGAAGACTCACTCAAAGAAAACACTGTACAAACCCCAGGTCCAGCGTTTGGATCAGCAAACACTTGAAACCGCAATTATATGGATAATTTGCGGAAAAATCCCGCTCAGATGAAGAAGATGGCTGGGGTGCATCACCCCGAACCCGTAGCTTTAGTGAGACTGCCATGAAAGAAGAATCGGCGAGCACTCCACGTCCACACGTCCACTCAATGTTAAAACGAAGAACCTTTATTTCAACATATTCAAAGCAAAACATCGTCCTGACGCGTTTCGTAGTCATAGGCGTGGCCATATTACTCGCCAGGCCATTGTATCTGGTGATTATGATGCGGCGGCTGTTCAGTATCACAGGGGTGGTGAGAATGTGTCCATGAAAATGGGCTGAGATCAGTTAGTGCAAATTATCAGTATTAATGAGGTGCAGGCTGATTAGTATTTATGTCACACGGAATGGATAGGAGAATGGATACAGGACTAGTAATGTAACAAATGAGGGTTGGGCCCAGGTGCAACCCTGCTTTATGGCAGCTGAGATTCTAGCTATCTGTATAACAGAACATTCTGTCCCAGTGGCTGCACAGATCCTATCTGATCCCCATTGTAAGCAGCAGTCCTGTCCTGCTTTATGGCAGCTGAGATTCTAGCTATCTGTATAACAGAACATTCTGTCCCAGTGGCTGCACAGATCCTATCTGATCCCCATTGTAAGCAGCAGTCCTGTCCTGCTTTATGGCAGCTGAGATTCTAGCTATCTGTATAACAGAACATTCTGTCCCAGTGGCTGCACAGATCCTATCTGATCCCCCATTGTAAGCAGCAGTCCTGTCCTGCTTTATGGCAGCTGAGATTCTAGCTATCTGTATAACAGAACATTCTGTCCCAGTGGCTGCACAGATCCTATCTGATCCCCATTGTAAGCAGCAGTCCTGTCCTGCTTTATGGCAGCTGAGATTCTAGCTATCTGTATAACAGAACATTCTGTCCCAGTGGCTGCACAGATCCTATCTGATCCCCATTGTAAGCAGCAGTCCTGTCCTGCTTTATGGCAGCTGAGATTCTAGCTATCTGTATAACAGAACATTCTGTCCCAGTGGCTGCACAGATCCTATCTGATCCCCATTGTAAGCAGCAGTCCTGTCTGCTTTATGGCAGCTGAGATTCTAGCTATCTGTATAACAGAACATTCTGTCCAGTGGCTGCACAGATCCTATCTGATCCCCATTGTAAGCAGCAGTCCTGTCCTGCTTTATGGCAGCTGAGATTCTAGCTATCTGTATAACAGAACATTCTGTCCCAGTGGCTGCACAGATCCTATCTGATCCCCATTGTAAGCAGCAGTCCTGTCCTGCTTTATGGCAGCTGAGATTCTAGCTATATTCCACAGTTAAAGAGAAAGCTTGAGAAATCTGTGATGCAGACACACTCTCTCCGTTTCTTTTACAACCCATCTAGCAGGGGAATATGGAGATTATAAAAAGCCAAAGCAACTTGTAGTTTGATGGCTGGTGGGAAAGATATAGAGAAAAAAACTCCTTATAAAGGAGCAGTTATTATAGTCACTACAAATAATATTTTTCAGTTGCTTTAAATTTCTTTTTAAGTTTTTCATTTGGGAATCAAGTCATTTCCTTGGCACATTTTGCAAAGGAAAATGTTTTTTTAAACCGTCTATCTCATTTTTTTTTTTGATCTGGGAGACGTGTTTTGCGCGATATCCGCAAATTTGCATGAAGATATTTTTATTCTACAGAGGAAGAAGATCTGAAACAATTTCTCATTTGGCACTGTGATATGTTGTGTTTTTTTTATCCTGCAGTTGACTGTCAGCTGTGCGCTCGCTCCATCCAGACATAAAGGAATCGGCCATGGGGAACACATGTTTCTAATTAAACCCTTTATATCCATTTATTCTTTAGATCAGGCCAAATGCATTACATGTTCCCCAAAGCACTGGGTCATGGGTTTGATTCCAGCCAGGACGCTATCTGCAATATGTCTGCTCCCTGTACTTGCATGGGTTTCATCCCACAGATGGAAGGGTTACTGTCTGCTCTCTCTCATTTCCCTACAGAAATAGGGATTGGTAACACTAGATAGGTACCTAAGTATATCTAGAGACAAGAGGAAAGTGTTGGAAGGGTTACTGTCTGCTCTCATTTCCCTACAGAAATAGGGATTGGTAACACTAGATAGGTACCTAATATATAGAGACAAGAGGAAAGTGTTGGAAGGGTTACTGTCTGCTCTCTCTCATTTCCCTACAGAAATAGGGATTGGTAACACTAGATAGGTACCTAATATATAGAGACAAGAGGAAAGTGTTGAAGGGTTACTGTCTGCTCTCTCTCATTTCCCTACAGAAATAGGGATTGGTAACACTAGATAGGTTACCTAATATCATAAGTGTTGGAAGGGTTACTGTCTGCTCTCTCTCATTTCCCTACAGAAATAGGGATTGGTAACACTAGATAGGTACCTAATATATAGAGACAAGAGGAAAGTGTTGGAAGGGTTACTGTCTGCTCTCATTTCCCTACAGAAATAGGGATTGGTAACACTAGATAGGTACCTAATATATAGAGACAAGAGGAAAGTGTTGGAAGGGTTACTGTCTGCTCTCTCTCATTTCCCTACAGAAATAGGGATTGGTAACACTAGATAGGTACCTAATATATAGAGACAAGAGGAAAGTGTTGGAAGGGTTACTGTCTGCTCTCTCTCATTTCCCTACAGAAATAGGGATTGGTAACACTAGATAGGTACCTAATATATAGAGACAAGAGGAAAGTGTTGGAAGGGTTACTGTCTGCTCTCTCTCATTTCCCTACAGAAATAGGGATTGGTAACACTAGATAGGTACCTAATATATAGAGACAAGAGGAAAGTGTTGGAAGGGTTACTGTCTGCTCTCTCTCATTTCCCTACAGAAATAGGGATTGGTAACACTAGATAGGTACCTAATATATAGAGACAAGAGGAAAGTGTTGGAAGGGTTACTGTCTGCTCTCATTTCCCTACAGAAATAGGGATTGGTAACACTAGATAGGTACCTAATATATAGAGACAAGAGGAAAGTGTTGGAAGGGTTACTGTCTGCTCTCATTTCCCTACAGAAATAGGGATTGGTAACACTAGATAGGTACCTAATATATAGAGACAAGAGGAAAGTGTTGGAAGGGTTACTGTCTGCTCTCTCTCATTTCCCTACAGAAATAGGGATTGGTAACACTAGATAGGTACCTAATATATAGAGACAAGAGGAAAGTGTTGGAAGGGTTACTGTCTGCTCTCATTTCCCTACAGAAATAGGGATTGGTAACACTAGATAGGTACCTAATATATAGAGACAAGAGGAAAGTGTTGGAAGGGTTACTGTCTGCTCTCATTTCCCTACAGAAATAGGGATTGGTAACACTAGATAGGTACCTAATATATAGAGACAAGAGGAAAGTGTTGGAAGGGTTACTGTCTGCTCTCTCTCATTTCCCTACAGAAATAGGGATTGGTAACACTAGATAGGTACCTAATATATAGAGACAAGAGGAAAGTGTTGAAGGGTTACTGTCTGCTCTCTCTCATTTCCCTACAGAAATAGGGATTGGTAACACTAGATAGGTACCTAATATATAGAGACAAGAGGAAAGTGTTGGAAGGGTTACTGTCTGCTCTCATTTCCCTACAGAAATAGGGATTGGTAACACTAGATAGGTACCTAATATATAGAGACAAGAGGAAAGTGTTGGAAGGGTTACTGTCTGCTCTCATTTCCCTACAGAAATAGGGATTGGTAACACTAGATAGGTACCTAATATATAGAGACAAGAGGAAAGTGTTGGAAGGGTTACTGTCTGCTCTCTCATTTCCCTACAGAAATAGGGATTGGTAACACTAGATAGGTACCTAATATATAGAGACAAGAGGAAAGTGTTGGAAGGGTTACTGTCTGCTCTCTCTCATTTCCCTACAGAAATAGGGATTGGTAACACTAGATAGGTACCTAATATATAGAGACAAGAGGAAAGTGTTGGAAGGGTTACTGTCTGCTCTCATTTCCCTACAGAAATAGGGATTGGTAACACTAGATAGGTACCTAATATATAGAGACAAGAGGAAAGTGTTGGAAGGGTTACTGTCTGCTCTCTCTCATTTCCCTACAGAAATAGGGATTGGTAACACTAGATAGGTACCTAATATATAGAGACAAGAGGAAAGTGTTGGAAGGGTTACTGTCTGCTCTCTCATTTCCCTACAGAAATAGGGATTGGTAACACTAGATAGGTACCTAATATATAGAGACAAGAGGAAAGTGTTGGAAGGGTTACTGTCTGCTCTCTCATTTCCCTACAGAAATAGGGATTGGTAACACTAGATAGGTACCTAATATATAGAGACAAGAGGAAAGTGTTGGAAGGGTTACTGTCTGCTCTCTCTCATTTCCCTACAGAAATAGGGATTGGTAACACTAGATAGGTACCTAATATATAGAGACAAGAGGAAAGTGTTGGAAGGGTTACTGTCTGCTCTCATTTCCCTACAGAAATAGGGATTGGTAACACTAGATAGGTACCTAATATATAGAGACAAGAGGAAAGTGTTGGAAGGGTTACTGTCTGCTCTCATTTCCCTACAGAAATAGGGATTGGTAACACTAGATAGGTACCTAATATATAGAGACAAGAGGAAAGTGTTGGAAGGGTTACTGTCTGCTCTCTCTCATTTCCCTACAGAAATAGGGATTGGTAACACTAGATAGGTACCTAATATATAGAGACAAGAGGAAAGTGTTGGAAGGGTTACTGTCTGCTCTCATTTCCCTACAGAAATAGGGATTGGTAACACTAGATAGGTACCTAATATATAGAGACAAGAGGAAAGTGTTGGAAGGGTTACTGTCTGCTCTCATTTCCCTACAGAAATAGGGATTGGTAACACTAGATAGGTACCTAATATATAGAGACAAGAGGAAAGTGTTGGAAGGGTTACTGTCTGCTCTCTCATTTCCCTACAGAAATAGGGATTGGTAACACTAGATAGGTACCTAATATATAGAGACAAGAGGAAAGTGTTGGAAGGGTTACTGTCTGCTCTCTCTCATTTCCCTACAGAAATAGGGATTGGTAACACTAGATAGGTACCTAATATATAGAGACAAGAGGAAAGTGTTGGAAGGGTTACTGTCTGCTCTCATTTCCCTACAGAAATAGGGATTGGTAACACTAGATAGGTACCTAATATATAGAGACAAGAGGAAAGTGTTGGAAGGGTTACTGTCTGCTCTCATTTCCCTACAGAAATAGGGATTGGTAACACTAGATAGGTACCTAATATATAGAGACAAGAGGAAAGTGTTGAAGGGTTACTGTCTGCTCTCTCTCATTTCCCTACAGAAATACACAGTGACTAGGTGACACTAGATAGGTACCTAATATATAGAGACAAGAGGAAAGTGTTGGAAGGGTTACTGTCTGCTCTCTCTCATTTCCCTATCAGAAATA